>SNQJ01S0075256.1:11769-24836 GCA_010110895.2 Picea sitchensis | reverse complement strand
TACATTTAAAAAACATGAGTATTAAATTTAATAAATTAATAAGTTATATAGTTAAATTGAAAGGTTATGTACACAACAAGGGATAACTTATTAATTGCGGAAGGATAAGATATTAAATAAAGGGGATAAGGGGAATTAACGGGAAAGGATAAGAAGGTAATAAATGGGTTAGGTAGGGAGTAAATGAGGGGGAAGTCGGTGAAGGAGGGATAAGGATGGGAAGGAGGTTTACGCGAGAGGATTCTACGGGAGGTTGGGGATGGATTTTGGGAGCTCTGGGATTTGCAGAGAGAGGTGAAATTTTGGGAGTGGGATTGTATCAGTGCACCGAGGTTGTTGGGGGTTTTGGGCACGGAGGGCCAGGATATCCATATGATATCCTGGAGCTAGGAAGTTACCTAGTTGGCAGGGAGGAACTGGGTTTTGGGCAGGGTTTTACGGTGCAACAACGGTCAAGAAGGCATTTGGACAACGAATGACTATTAACATCAGGTTCAGGTATTTAAGATTTTGCATTGTTTTTAAACTGTTATAAATTTTTTTGTATGTGTTGATAAATTTATAAATTCTTAGGTGCTCAATTAAAAGAATTATTGAATTTTGTTTGAAATCAGTTAGATATACTGTTACAGTTTATGAAATAATTTGACGTAAATTCTATTCGCCCCCCTACACAAAAGGGAGGATTGACTTGAGGCATGTGTCTATCACCTTTGTGATGATTTTGTAGATGACTTTTCATAGGGAAATTGGTCTTTAATGCTTAGGATGAGTGAATCTCTCCTCCTTCGGGATGAGTGTGAGAAAGGTGGCATTGAGGGAAGAGAGGACTTGGCATGAGGTTCTAGATTCCTCCACAACCTACCAAATCTCTTCCCTGATTAGGTCTCAGCAGTGATGGAAGAAGTTTGTGGCAAATCCATCTAGACCAGGCGCTTTCCCTGAGGGAATTACCTTGAATGAATGGTCCACTTCTTCTTGGGTGATGGGCCTTATTAAGGCCTCATTCTGTGGCTGAGTTACCAGTGAGGGTATATGCTTGGTTATTTTCTGAATTGCTTCCTCCCTATTCTCGTTGGTTTCCGTAAGAATCTCTTTGTAGTAGGTGTTTAGTTCCTTGGCGATATGGGTGTGTTCTCTGATAGGGTTTCCTTGGACATCCTCTAGTTGGGTTATCCGGTTGATGTATCTGTGATGCACCATTGATCTGTGGAAGAAATTTATGTTCCTCTCGCCCTCTTTAAGCCATTGAACTCTGGATTTCTGAAACCATAAAATTGCTTCTTTCTTTTTCGTTCTTCTTATTCTGCTTGAAGATCCTCCCTTTATTTCATTAATTATGTGGTTAGGGTTCTTGAGATGAAGGTTCACTGCAGAGCTTCCAGTTTGTTTCCAATTTCCTGCATGTGCTAGAATATGTTTCCGAAGGTGGTTTTATTACAAAGCTTCAGATGTTTGTTGAAGTTTTTGAGGCACTGCTGGAATTTGTACATGCAGGTCCCATGCTCTATCTCTGCTTGGGCCCATGAATAATTTTCTAGTTGATGGAAGTCAAGGTGGGAGAGCTAAAATTTCTCAAAACGGAAGGGTTTGAATTTTGGTGTTTCCCCTGTGTCCAGATAGAATGATATGGGCCAGTGGTCCGAGCCTGTTTTTGGAAGAATATTGGCCTCCATGGTAGGGTCCTCCTCTAACATGGATTCTGCAACAAGGTAGCGGTCTAAAAGACATGCCACCTGCTGATGTCTAGATCTATGATTGGACCAGGTGAAAATTCCATTTTGGGTTTCAATATCTACTAGATTTAGCTGGTTCATGAGTGTTTTGAACTTACCAGTGTCTTTCTCCATCCTTTTTCTTCCACCAGTTTTCTCCTCCAGCATCAAGATCACATTGAAGTATCCTCCCAGTATCCAATTAGGCATGATCAAAAGTGTTTTCATGTGATTTATCCTTTTTCAGGAAGCTCTCTTTTTCATGAGGGCTCTGCGACCCATAAAAATTTGCAATGGCTTTTTCCTTGGTCGACCCTGTGACCGTTAAGTGTGTCATGAGTGTGCCTATGGTAGAAAAGGGTCAATTCATTGTGACAGTGTTGGGGTTCCATAAAATTGCTAATCCTCCAAATGTGCCAAAGGAGTTGAAATGAATGAAATCACATCCTTTCCAGCTATGATGGAAGATGGTTTCTACTTCTACTCCAACACATTTTGTCTCCTATAACAGAAGGATATCTGGATTTTCTGCATGTATACAGTCTCGAAGGATCCTTTGTTTGGATCTATCGTTGAGTCCTTTAACATTCCAGGTGATGATCTTCATCATGATGACTGTGGAGGTAGGTGGAGGTATCCCTCTGAGAGCCTATGGATCTGTCCGGAGTTGAGCATGATATTCCCTACCTCTTTGATGAGATGTTGGGAAGATTTTCTACCCTGTCTTTTGTTTTCCCATGGAGCACGTTTTGAGTCTATGTTTGGATATGTGGCTATACCCAACCATGTTGTGGATCCCGCTGTGGAGTCTAGAAATACTTTTTGAACCTTGCAGAGTTGTTCTACAAGGATGGTTTGTAGGCCCTTTCGATTGATATCTTCCTCAATTTTTTCAAGATCTATGTCCTCTAAATTCTGTTCATCTAGCTGCATTTGAGTGTCCCCATTTTCCCCCATTTTATCTCCTGGGTTAGCCTCTTTGGTTGATGTAGAGGTGTGCATTTTTGGGCTCTTCCCTTTCTCTTGGTTCTTTGCTTTGTGCTGATCTCGCACCTCTTCATCTTCCAACAGTTGATTCATAATGTCATAGGAGTTTTTGGCTGTAATATTTGGAGCGGTACAAGAATTCTGCTTCCTTGGTGGGTTCTTTTTCTGGCCTGTGACTGTGGTAAATTCATCTTTTTGTTTTTCTTTTCCAGCTTTGGGCCCTTGGGAATTAAGAGGGAAATCTCTAAAGAGGTGGCCATTCTCATGACGTTTTCCGCATCAAAAGGGGATGTGTTCATATTCGATTGTTTGGTTCCAATCCTCATCCTGATATTCCAGGGTAACAGAACCAGGTAAAGATTTTGACATGTCCATGTAAACATAGATTCAAGCATAGGAGGTGTATTTTATTTTCTTTTTAGCTTCTGACGATTTGACATATCGTCGTACTGTATTCCCTATTCCCATAAGAATCTCTTCCAGCCAAAACTTCTGAGGCAAGGAGTATAGTCTGATCCACACTAGAGCCATTATGAATTCTTCCTCTTCTGAGTTGAAGTGGTCTGTCCAGAAATGCAGAAATAACCCTGTCGAGTTGTAGAAATATGACCCATTATCGAAGATTATGTCCTTGTCTTCGAGATTGTAGAGGATAATTGTAAAAGCACCTTTGGATTTAAGTTTTACCTCATAGTATCCTTTAGGGTTCCACCAGTCTTTGATCCATCGTGTTAGGTCACGTTCAGAGGGCTAGAGACCTTAAAACTTGAAAATTAGGGCGTGCTCTCTCATGAATTGGGTGTGTTCCCCTACCCTTGTCAAGCTAATGAGATATCTAGGAGGTTTTCCTGACTATGGAATGCATTTTCCAGGTTCCCATCCATGAGATACCTTTGGATGCAACGTACTTGGCTTCACATAAATTTCTTTTTAGAGCCCCTGTTCTCTTGATAGGAGTTTCTCTCTTGGATGTAGCGACAGATCAAAGGTAGGTCATTTGTCTCTCATTCCCTCCTTGTCATTGGCGGTTAAATTACTATATGAGGGGGTCCCCCCCCCTTTTAGACTCATATTGTCTTCTCATTCCTCGGTTTATGACCGTACCAGTGTGGTGTAGGCGGCAGGTTCAACAACAGGTATGTCAGGGCATGCAGTGAGTTGCAGAGGAAACATTAAAGAGTGATAGGGTTCCCTCGACCTGAAATCCAAATGCAATATTCTGCAATAAGATGATTGTTACAATGAGACTCGAAAGGAATTTTTAACATAAGACAATTCCAAATTTATAACCCTAGAAGATGAAAAGCCAAAAGGTTTGCGGGCCCTGATGGGGGTAGTTGATACACCAACTTCTTAGGGGCGTAAAGTTCGAATACGATCTCCATTTGGGGTGCTCTATACATTGTTGTAAAGGTCTAATTGAGAAGAAGAATTTTTGACTTACCCAAGATAGGGAAATTTTTAGTCGCATGGCCCCCAAATCCCCAAAAAACATCGTTTAGGGCCTCAAAACAACCCTAGAAGTTTGGGAGCCGAAAAACTGCCAAGGTGGAAAACTCTTTTCTAGGCCAGTGGAATATGTGAATGGCCACCGATATCCATCTAAATCACTCAAAGGGTCGTTGCAATTTGGGTAATGAAAGTAGTGGGGTTGAGCACAAACAATTCTTCAAATCATTGAATGCTTATTGTTAGGACATGACCCACACAAACGTTTCCTTACCACCACTCCTTGTTACTTGGCTGAGGGCCCATGTAATATGGGAAAATCCCCAAAAGAACCTGCGATAGAAATTGGCAAGGCATGAGAAGCTCATAAGCTCAGTGAGCGTGGTTGGCACTGGCCAGTCATGGATGACCTAGATCTTGGATGGATCCACATGCACACCATGCTCATCAACAATGTAGCCTTGGTACTAGACCCTGTCCATGACGAAGGAGCATTTTTGTAAGTTGGCATATAGCTTGTGCTACTGTAGAGTGTACAAAACCTATTGAATATTCTACAAGTGTTCCTCCCAAGTCTTGTTGTAGATGAGGATGTCATCTAGATACACCACTACAAAAAAATTGGTGAAAGGCCACAAGATATCTTCCATCATCCTCATGAAATTTGTGGGGCATTTTTCAAACCAAAGGGCATGGCCAACTATTTAGAAAGGCCTTATTTTGACTTGAAAGAAGTCTTCCATACATATGTATGCTCTATTGGGACCTGATGGTAGCCAAACTTCAGATCATTATTATTAAAGTATTTATGCCCCTTGAGACAATCAAGGAGATTGTCGATTTGGGGAATCGACTACCAATTCCTGAATGTGATTTTATTTAGGGCTTGATAATCAATGTAGAGTTTCCAGGTCTTATATTTCATCTACACAAAACAATTGGGCTTCCACAAGGTGATGAGCTGGGATGGATGTGCCCATTTTGGATCATTTATTGGATCTAACGTTTGATATTGTCATTTTATAATAGAGAGTGGAAATAGACTAGACCATTGGGTAGCAGTGCTTCAGGGGCCATATCGATGGAATTCTTAACCTGACAGTGAAGAGGTACCCCAATAGGTGAGGATAATATGTTTTTTTATTATTCCATGAGCTTATCCACTTGCTTATGTTGTGTGTAGAGGCCATGGATGTGGCTGCAATATTTTTCTCACTCTGAGAGCGAATCACAAAGAAGAAAAACTTCTCGGTCTAAGAGATGACCTTTCTGCATTTCTTGGTAGAGATAAAGGAAATGAAACTAGGTGGGAATACCTTAGGTATCCTATAGAATTTCATGTCCAAAGTAATAATAAAACTACGAGGCCTAGACTCATATACAACATGACGTTTCCATAATTACGGTTGGCCCAAAAGAACATCACAAACTTCAATGGGAGAAACATCACACAATACCTCATATTTGAAGGGTTTGATGCCATAGGATAGGTGGCACTGTTGGATGATGTGAATATCACTTCCTTGGAAGAGCCATCCGATGGCATAGGGTTGAGGTTTGATGTTGTCAGTAGGTTCAACCACTTTATGACCTCCACTAAGATGAGGTTCTTCTGGCTACCTATATCAAGGATGAAGTGCAATGAGGTTCCTTTCACCCACATCTATGAATGAAAGAGGAACTTTCCTTCCTCTAGATCATTAGGTTCACCAGGATGGATATTGGTGGTAGCAATGGTGGCACTTGGTTCCATGTTAATGATCTATCTCCCACTTTTTGGTTCTAACTCAGAGTCAAAACCCACATTTGATTCATAGGATTTCACCTCAACCACCAATGACTGCTTTGAGCGTCAATCAACATTATTATGCCAGGGGCTCTTATGGAAGTCACACCTTCTTTGGTTTTGTCTTAGACTAGTTATCCTGAGGTTGATCATATTTTCTATGCCCTTTTTTTAGTGGGTTGGGGATACCCTTGGCTTCTTCTGTTGTGAGGTGTTCCTAGGGTCAAACTTTCATGTCTTTTGTTTAATCTTCATCTCAATTTTGACGACATATCGATAGGCCACACCCAAGGATGAGATGTCCAAAAACTTCATTTCTACCTAGATTTATATATGCATACTACCACGATACTTGAACACTAGATGTCTCTTAGAATATTTGATACCCATCTTGGTGCGCAAGGTATGGAAGATATTTGTGAAATTTGGCACTGTTTGGTCCTTGTCCTTCCACGATGTGGTCCATTTTGTATACAGGTTGTCATAACTTCCAACATGGTAATATTGTTCCTTAATAGCATTCCTGAAGGAATCCCAGGGGAGTGCGACTGTAAATAATGACGGTTCCTATGTTTCCTTTTTCTCATAGAAAGTATCCCACCAATCTTTGACATGGGGGACTACTTTGATGAGCACAAAAGTAATCTTTTCTCTATTTCAAAAGTTATGGAAAGAAAAATGTCCTTCTAGAAGATTCAACCATTTGTCTACAACACATGTTTCTATCTTACCTTCAAATATAGGAATATAAAATTTGATTTTTACCTTGAAGGGGGCGGCACCTCCTCTCAAGGAAGATGTGTCACCTGTTGGTAGCCATCAAAGGATTTGTGTAAAATTATCCATCATATCGTTCCTCTATTAAAAGATGGATTCCTTTGAGCAACCGTTTGAAAGGATATATTGTGCCATCGTCTTACTTTTCTCCTGCCATGGAAGGTCTCTTGGGCGTGTGAGAGCTCTTTTCCTCAAGAGAAACAATCTCGAGACCCAACTCTTTGTACCCTAACCTCATTGGGGACATGCACTAAGAACAACAAGGAGAAGACCACTATGATACCAGTGATCCATATTTTATGAGAAGAACAAAATGAACACATATTATTATTACTATTAACACAAAGACACAATGAAAAATAACAAAGATGCAATAAAATTGGCTTCTATTTAATAAAGAAATATGTTGAAACTGTAAAATGAAGATTGAAAACAAGCTTGCTAGAATGGTGGCGGATTATCTCTGAGAAGAGATGTGAAAATTGTGCTCATTCGCAAGAAGATGAGTACAATGAGGCTCTGAAAGAATTTTTACAATAAACATGAATTCCCAAACCCTAGACATCCAAAAACCTAACCCTAGGAGATGAAGCACCAAAATTCATGTGGGCCACGTTGGGGTAAGTTGGTACATCAACTTCTTGGGGTCGTAATGTTTGCATACGATCTTCATTTTAGGCGCACGTTAGCCCATTGGAAAGGTCTATTTGAGGAATACAGATTTTCCCATCAAAATATGAATCCATCTATAGTTTAACTTTGGCGAGCCCTAATTTTTTTTATAGGGCCTCAAAATGGCCCCAAAAGTTCAAGACCCAAAAACTAGGAAAATAAAATGCCAAGCTGAAAAATGACCAAGATGAGCCAGTTGGAATAGGTGGGTGGCCATCGATATCCACTTGGATCACATAATGAGATAGAGTGATACAAGTGCAACAATTTTGGACACATGGGAAAATATTGTAGACTAGATATTCCTCCAAGGGAACCAAAACATAATATCAACAGTCCCAAACAGGAGCCACAAAGGATATGGATAAGGAAGCAAGATCAATTCAATATTGAAGAATGTTCTCTTGTTCTACAAGCTCAAAACAAGAAACATGGATGGTATGTTGACAGTGGTTTCTTAAATCATATGATAGGTGATAAGGACATGTTTCTAAATCTAGAAAAGGAAAGAGATAGATCAGTTTCATTTGGAAATGACAACTCAGCCATAATTATAGGAAGAGGTACAATCAAGCTTAGAAGAAAGGATGACAAGGAAAAAAATGTTATACTAGTCGAAGATATGAAGCAAAATATTCGAAGTGTAATTCAAATGTGTGATCGAGGACACAAACTTTTGTTTGATTATGAAAAATGTGAGATAAGTAAAGAAGGATTAGGAAAGTTGGTGGCTATAGCTATAAGAACTCCAAACAACATATCTTTGCTAAATGAAATTGGAAAGGAAATATGTTGTTTAGGAAATTAAAATGAAAGTTGTCTTTGACATAGAATAATGGGTCACATAAACTTTGATAGCCTTTTCAAAATTAGCATAAAGGAAGTAGTGAAAGAAATTCCCAAGATATCAAATCCAGAAAATACTCTATAAGAGCACTGTCTACAAGGAAAACAAACTAGGACCAAGTTCAAATCAAAAGAGTACTCCACAAAAAAACCATTGGATATTATACACACTGACATATGTGGACCTACAAAATGAAGGGATTAAATGGAAAACAATACTTCATGCTATTGGTTGATGACTACAAAAGAATGACTGTAATTTTCTTTCTCAAGAATAAATTAGAAGCATTTGAACACTTCAAGATATGCAAAGAGATGGTTGAAACTGATATGGAATTGAAAATCAAGTGTTTGAGATCAGACAATAGAGGATAATTTACATCAAAGGAGTTCATATACTTGTGCAGTGAGCATGGAATAAAAAAACAGTTCTCAACAACTAGGAAACCTCAACAAAATGGAGTTGTCGAAAGGAAGAAAAAAACAGTACAGGAAATGGCTAAAACCATGTTGAAATATTCCAAGTTGAGTGAAATATTTTGGGCACACGAATTACATACAATAGTTCACACGCTGAACAAAGGAATGCTAAGAAGTAACAATGATAATACTTCTACGAGTTATGGAAAGGAAGACCTGCAAATGTGAATCATTTCAAAGTATTTGGTAGAAAATGTTATATCAAAAGAAAATATGACATGTTTGGAAAATTTGACTCCTAAGTAGATAAAGGAATATTAGTTGGGTATTCAAGAAAAATAAGGAATCAAAGATTTAGAAGTGCAGGATGACAAGGAAGATCTGAAAGAAGAAGAAGTAGAAGAAGAAGTAGATGAAGAAGAGAATACAAAAGTAGAACAAGAAGAACATGAGCATCCAAGAGAAGAACAAGAAGAAGATGAGCAACAGATGCCTCCTAAGACACCTAGACAACAAGTGTAGAAAAATCATCCACCAGAACAAATTATTGGCAATACAGATGTAGGAGTTGAAACCAGAAGAATAATAATTTCAAGTAAACAACAACACATAGCATTGTTATATATAGTTGAACCAAGCATTTTTGAGGAGGAAAATAAAGATGAACATTGGATCAAGGATATGGATGAAAAATTAGATCATATTGAGAAGAATGACAAATGGGAACTGGTTCCAAGACCAAAGGAAAAGAATGTGATTGGTACAAAGTGGGTTTTTGAAACAAACTTAATGAGGATGGACAAGTAACTAGAAACAAATCAAGGTTAGTTTGCAAGGGATACACTCATATCGAAGGCATATATTTTGAATATACCTTTGCACCATTTTCCAGGATGGAAGCAATTACATTGATATTAGCCTATGCATGTTCCAAAAGAATCAAGGTATATTAGATAGATGTTAATTCAACATTTCTTAATGGATAATTAAAAGAATAAGTATACATCGAACAACCAGAAGTATTTATATTGTTAGGAAGGGAATGTTATGTTTGTAGGCTAAAGAAAGAATTGTATGGACTCAAGCAGGGCCCCAGAGCATGGTAGTCAATATTGGACAAGTATCTACAACAACAAGGATTCAAGAAGGGAAATGCAAACGACAATATCTACATAAAAGTGTATCAATATAGTATATTAATAATTTAAGTTTATGTAGATGACATCATCTTCGAAAGTGATGATGATAGGATGAGTCAAGTATTTTCCAGAGATATGCAGAATGAGTTTGAAATTTCTTTTCTTGGGGAGTTTACATTCTTCTCGGGATTACAGATATGTCAATGTGATCAAGGTATTTTCATCTCTCAGACCAAGTATATCAGAGAAATGTTAAAGAAGCTTGGAATGGAATATTGCAAACTAGTTGCAAGTTAAGAAAGGATGATTATTCTAAGAATGTAAATCAAAGACTCTACATATCAATGACTGGTAGCTTACTCTATGTGATAGCATCAAGACCAGATGTGATGCAAGTAGTGGGACAGGTTGAAAAATTTCAAGCAACAATGAAAGAAACACATGTCATGGAAGTAAATAGAATATTTAGATATCTCAAGGGACCAAAATAATTTGGACTATGGTATCCAAAAGGGAGTGATATTTATCTAGTTGCCTACAAAGATGCATATTGGGTAGATTGTATTAATGATATAAGAGATACAAGTGGAGAAAATTTCTACTTGGGCGAGTGTCTATTGTCATGATTGAGAAAGAAACAATCATCAGTATCTTTGTCCACAACATAAGAAAAATACATTGTCATAACAACTTGTTGTACTCAGGTTCTTTTGATGAAACAAACTTTTCATGGTATACAAGCACAGTATGATGCACCCATTTCCATTTTTCATGACAACACCAGTGCTAGAAATATCTCCAAGAATCTAGTGATTCATTCTAAGATGAAGAACATTCCGATTAAGTATCATTTTCTATGGGAACAAGCTACAGAAAATAACATCAAGCTAGAGTATGTCTAGATAAAAGAGAAAATTGAAGATATCTTCACCAAACTACTTGTAAGGGAAACTTTTGAGTATCTACGACATAAAATTGGATTCATTTCTTCCCCATAGTGATTCACATGGATTCACGCAGAGTAAGACAGAGGGAGATAAGAAGATGACATGAAGAGTCTAAGCGAAGAAAATTTTGAATTCTTTTTATATAAATAAGAAATTTACATGAGGAAGCACCATAAAGATAAAGCAGAGGCTTGCAGACAGGGGTAGCATCCCCTAGGAGGATTACTCTTTGCCATTGATTTCAAAGGGGGATATATAGAGAAAGGCATGGATTCAGAGAGAAAGAATCATTGGAGACAAAATATGCATGCAAATAGGGGGAGAGATGGCCACAGGGGGATCACATGCATGAGCATGAGTTTTCTATTCCTATGTGTTACAATCAATGCCAAAGGGGGAGATTGTTGAAATATTGGTTTTCATTGATGTCAACCCTTGAAGAAGCCCCGATGGTGTGGTTTTGGTACCCAAATATGATCGAGGAATATGGACATGAAGGATAGTGTAGATGAAGGTAAGACACTCATAGATGGATAGTCCTCATAATTCCATTTCTGGTGATATGTGTTATGCCACGTAGTTCCTCACAGTTGAGGAGTTATGGCCTTGTGAAGTTGAAAGCCTTGAAGAATGGTCAAGAAGCCCCTAATTGGTTATATGCCTTTAATGAAAGGGTAAAGTGGCTTCAACAAGAAAAATCTAGGATTCCTAAGTTTAAGGAAATAGGTTTCCCGACAAAAGTATAAATACACCTCAAGGATTCATTCACAAATACATTCACTCACACATTCTATTGAACATATTCTAGTGAAAAAGTGATCTATTGGCTAAGGTTGCAAGGGTAATTTCTAAGGTAGTGACAAGAGAGGAGTGCAGGAGTTTCAGGGTTGCAGAGTAGAGAAACGTTCATTGAGGAAACCTTATTTTAGTTGGCCCCCTTGGGTCATACCACTAGTGTCCTATGAGCCACCCCCATGGATTGTAGTATACCTGTCACGCAAGGCCCTGCGAAACATGATGTCATAGTTCCATGAGGCTGATTTAAATTTGGGGGAAATGATAACACCACGTCCCTGAAGACAGAAGGTAATTTACAAGTCATCATTTCAGTGTTCCAGATCAGCTACAAAGGTACTATTATGTATGTGTACTTGTTGTCAAGGTTATGCTTGTTTATTATGTGGTAAATGCTTGAGGCATACTTGGCATATTGATGAGGGTTTGACACATTATTGAGGCATATATTGAGCACATGATTAAGGTATTTTGGTATATCTAATTTGGCAAATGGCATAGTTTTTATGGTTCATATCTTTGATATGATTGTTCATGGTTGCAGTATACATTTGTTGTATGGTGGCATATGCATGAGGGACATGCATTGGTTCTTCTTTGATGATATGGTTTATGTTTATATTTGATTGATGCTATGTTATATGGTACATTTTGTATTCATGTTTGATATATAGTACATGATTGGATACTTATCATTGATGTTGTATTTGTTCATGATTGATGCATATATGTTGGTACAAAATTGATGCATGGTACGGTACAGGTTCTGGTTGGTCGATGATCATTTACATGGTGATTAGATAGAGACAATGATAGTGATAGTGACAGTGACAGTGGAAATGATAGTGATAGTTACAGTGGCAGTGATAGTTACAGTGGCAGTGATAGTGACAGTGACAATGGCAGTTGCAGTGACAGTGACAATGGTAGTTGCAGTGACAGTGGCAATGGCAGTGAAAGTGGCGGTGACAATGGCAGTGACAGTGGCAATGATAATGACAGTGACAGTGGAAGTGACAATGAAAGTGATAGTGGTAGTGATTGTGGTAGTGAATATTGGTCTGCACTTATATTTTAGGGCGATAGGATGGGGAATGGAAAGGGGGTTTTAGCCACCTTTCGGTTGGTGTCAGAGAACTCAAGGAGTTGGAGCTTCATTCAAGTTGGAACTTGAGAATTAGGGTGTTGTATCCTCCTTCTCGTTAGAGCCAAAGAATTCATGGATTTGTATCTTTAGGTTGGATCCTGTAAATAGCAGGTTGTAGCCTCCTTCCAGTTGCAACTGGAGAATCATGAAGTTGGTGCTTCCAATGAATGTAATATTTGATATATAAGAAAACATTCGATGGTTTTCTCCCATTTGGGTTTCCATGTAAATTTTGGTGTAATGTGTATTTGATGTGATTCTTCTTATGTTTATGTTCTCATGACACATTTATGATATATTGTTGATTGATACACTGATGATGTATTGTTGATTAAATTAAAGTTGATATATTGTGGTTAAAAGTGTTAAAAGTGATCATATTGATTC
>SNQJ01S0075255.1:36982-50293 GCA_010110895.2 Picea sitchensis | reverse complement strand
TTTCCAACAATGCATCATATACCAATGAAACCACAACGATCCATCTTCATCATGTATCAATGAAAACTCATTGATCCATCTTCATCATATCAATGACAACTCATTGATCCATCTTCATCTATGCATTCTCATCAAGGAAAATATATATTATATTACATCAATCATCAATCAATCAATCATTTGACATCAATCAATCACTAGAAATCAATCAATGACATCAATCAATCAAACCATTGGCAGCAATGACAACATGATCAAACATTAAGACTCTCAAAAATAGAAAATAAATAGTCTAGTAAGTAGAGCAGTGAAGACTGGTATTGAGAACCAAAACCCCTGAACACTCAGACTTCTTGCAAAAACTCAAAAAAGGTAGTAAAACCAATAAAAAATCCCCAAAGAACCCTAGAGACTCCCCAGTGGAGTCGCCAATTTTGATGTGAGTGGGAAATCCCTCTTACGAACTTAGCATTTAAGGGCTCTAATCATGCATGAAGAAAATGACCATTTAAAGGCCTCTACTTTTTCCTATTCTCCCAACACAAAACCCCACATTCATACTATACAAAGGTGCAAACAAGATTAGGTAACTCTACCTTAAATCCTTTGTTCGATGTCGATCCCTTCGCTTTCACTTGCTCCTTGATTGCAAGCCTCCTCCCAAAGATGACTTGCATTCACACATGGACAAACAAAGAGTTGCAAACATGCATTTCATATACTAATTGTTGGGTTAGATGTGACAATATCATAAAATAAATACACAATTTGAACACATGATATGGTGGGATGAAAAAAATATTCCTTTTTGTATTAATCTTCACAAGAGTAAACTTACAATATGTGGCTGACACTGCTCCTCAAACCTGGTCCTGGGCTCCTCTTCATAATGCACCAACTACTCAACCTCACAATACAATTGCAGGAAATTAGAGCGAAGAGGGGATAAATTTGGGTAGAGTTTCTATACTTTTCTTCCTTTTTTTTAAATGGGAACCCTACCCCTTCTTTTATAGGTAGTTACCCAGTTGAATGACTGGCCATAGGCAGTCAAACAGTTTTAGCAATTTCCCGAAACTTCATTTCCCTTCTGTAACTTTCCATTTTTCGTGCTTTTGTCAGTATATGCGGGTTGTAGAAGTCCTACAGGCATATGGATGTGTGCATACGCGGGATGTAGAAGGCCAAGGCGTGTGTGGCTCAAAAAAGAGGGATTTTAAGAAGAGATTGGCTCAAGAAATTGGCAAATAGTAGGGCCTGAGGCCAGGTATGCGGGTTGGGTACAAATTAGGCTTATAACATGAGGAGTTTCCACATGGCCCAATCAATGGGTGTGACGTGGCACTCTCGAAATTCCCAGTGAGGGATACGGGCCAAAAGTTTCAAATTAAAAAAAAAAAGGGGCCAGGATGGTTGACACTGGACCCGACGAACCTACCAACTGACAACCCTAGGATCCCGACAATATACCTCCATCCCGATGGCTAGTCCAAAATCTAGTTGACGATTCCCCAAAGCTCGGTGCATCCATTGTAAAAAGGCGACAAGACAAGAATCCGACCAATGGCCTCAGTTATCAGTTCATCTCCACAAAACATCTGGGAAACATACCCATATCCTGATAGTAGTATTAAACATGAGATTTGTGTGCACACATCTTATCGAATGATTGACGCCAAAGTTTAAATGGGGGGCTGGTTTGATATATATTCGATTTCCCTATATTAAAATTGCCACGGTTTTGATATTACATTGGTTGTAATATATGCTCATTTTAACGTACTTAACTTGAAGTTGTAACAAAGACCCAAAAGGGAGAGGTCAGTGGGTCTGACCCTGGGACCTCCCCAACCATACGACTTAATTTAAACCAAGTTGCCAATAAGCCACAGGGGTTGGACTTGGTAAGTCTGCCCTGGATTTTATTTTTAAACCAAGCCAACTGCAGAGCTCAGGGGAGAATACATGTGTGCACCCAGACTGTACAACAACATGGAGAACGAGACAGAAGTACTATGTAATGATTGCAGGTGCATGAACGCATTATAAGGAGCCTGGCCCAAGAGGCCCTGGGATGGACAATGTTCATTTTTTACATGTAAATAGTCGATTTTGCACGTTTTCCTTCCACGGTCGCAACAGTGTGATCCATTTCTACATGATAGCTTTAGATCAACAGGCTTCTTGCATAAAATCCCATTGTAAGCATGGTCTTTATGATGTTATTTTATTTATGAGATGTTGCAATAATTGTATGCTTGCTACAGGTTTCAAAGAGCTTGGAGAGTTTCAACATGAAAACAAAACCCATTTTAATGCAGGAAACCTCATCTCTTCACCCTTACATGTAAACTATAGTTGTTTAGTGCAAGAGAGACATTTTTGGCACTTGGTCGGAAGGTAGCCAATATTGCAGTCAAAAGTCTCGAAATTTCGAGACATATGTGATGATTCTATTTGTGCTTGAATCTGATCAGCAGATCCAAAGATGATCATGGATTCATATTGATGGGAGTATTCATTTTTCTGCCACAAGTTTGTGAGAGTTTTTACTGTGGATGGTCCATGGAGAGTACCTCTTGTTCATGAGAGATTTTTCCATACATTATGAGAAATTGTTCTTTATACATAAGAACACCCTCTTTGATGCTATCACCCGGAGTGGGACTGCAGCCCTTTTAGTTGTAAAGGAGAAGAATATTTTTAAAGAGGATAATAAAATTTCTAAGCAGTTGAGCGAATCCCAGAGACGTAGCCCATCCGGGGAGAAATCCATTATCACGCAGTGACTTCTTGTCTCTTTTATGTGATTGCTTATCTCTTGGTGTGATTGTTCATTTCATATTCATGATGCTTTACTTTATTTCTGCAAATTAAGTATTGGAATCTTTAAGTGATGATACATGAGATGCAATAAGTTAATTATCCAAGTTTTAATTCAATTTGGATTCAATCCTATAAAGACTTCAATATCATCTTGTAAAGAAATCAAGTAAATAAACATGATCTCAAAATTGAGCCTTCAAGGAGTGACATAATACCTAAGAAGAATTGGTAATAGTATCACCCTAGACTCAGATCAACTCCTTAGCCAAAAGTACCTATGTATAGTTCATAAATTCATTTTCCTAACAAAAAAGTGCTCACACAACAAAATTTCTTTTTCCTCAACATACTAAGCAATATCCTGCCTCCCACATATGTTTTATATATCCTATTTTTATTTTCCTAGGACTTTTCTTCAATCCATTTCCCTCCTTGGAAATTCACATCTTTACAAATACATGATTTTTAGGGGCTTTCAGTAACAGAAGTTCACTTCTGACACTTGTTAAAATCATCTCTGAGTTAACTCAAACATGTGCCCCAATCATGGAGTCATAGTCAGTTATTTTTAACCTGGATGTTCCACTTGTTTCTTGCATTAATATATTAAAAAAAAAAATATCATATATATGTCCATCAAAAAGGACATTTGGCAAGTCAAACTCTTGCTCAACAATCACAAATATAGTAATTAAATGTCTTAATAATTTTAAGTACGAATTTCCATAAATGAAAATTTATTTAAGGAAAACAAAAATCAAATATTTTAATTCTTGAGGGTATTACAAAGCACTAGATCAATTGGGCCAAAAGGGGGAAGTAAGGGCTCCCATGCTCCAATTGGATAAAACACCTGATGAATTGTTGAGACCTTGTCTTGAGAGGGAAAAAATGACTGTAAAGATCCCATCTCAATAGCAATTGAACACCAAGGATAATACGCCACATAATTCACCTGTGGCGTGTGTTCGACAACACAGGTATTCCAACAGAGGACGAACACCTTCAGTAACCACTCACATAACCAGATCAAAGATCAACACACCGATGTTTTCACGTGGTAAAACCCCTACGGGGAAACATCCACGGCCCCAGCCAACGCGGCNATTTATTTAAGGAAAACAAAAATCAAATATTTTAATTCTTGAGGGTATTACAAAGCACTAGATCAATTGGGCCAAAAGGGGGAAGTAAGGGCTCCCATGCTCCAATTGGATAAAACACCTGATGAATTGTTGAGACCTTGTCTCAAGAGGGAAAAAATGACTGTAAAGATCCCATCTCAATAGCAATTGAACACCAAGGATAATACGCCACATAATTCACCTGTGGCGTGGAAGAGTCTAATCTAACATTAGGAACATATAAAGGAGAAACTTGAGGTAAGGACGAACTAGGATGGTGATATTAAATGAAAATTGATTAATATTGACAATGCTTCCATTGTGAGGAAAATGCATCACACGAAAGAGTGTAGATGCCACAACATTCATAGAATAAACATAATCACGCCCAAGAAGCATATTGAAGTCTAAAGGGCCTAGCACCACTAATAGATTGACTAGGATAGTCTTCCCACCTAAGGTGATAGGACATTGAGGAAGAATCCTTAAACATTCACTAGGTCTTATGTTGAAAGCCAACAATTCACTGGTAGCTAACACAAGTTTAGGAGAACCCAAAGATTTCCAAGCCGAGGAGGATAAAATACTTGTAGAGGATCCTTCATCCACAATACATTGGTGAATTATTTTCAACTTATATTTAACCAAAACCGTTATCTAGAAAGGTGTAGAAGAAGGAAGGAGAGGCTCCACAAGATCATTCCAATCAAAGGAAACCATCCTAGGACTTGGAGGGAGCGTACTTGAAGTGAGTGGAATGCCCCCTTGTTCCAAAGGTACAGAATTGGAAATGCTAAGGACATGGTCGAAAGACACATAAATCCTCAAAAGAAGAGTGAGATCGGTCGAATATTGCATCGATGATATCATTTTTTTAGTCTCATCACTCTCCAAGAGAAGATTCGGATCGACTGAAGATTGCATCGACGCAACCACTTCCTCAACCATTGGTTGAATAGTGTTGGAGTAGAATATTTTGGGACCAGTTTTGGGAATCGCACAAGAGCAAACCACACGAAAATTTGGCTAAGGAGAAACACGCATAGAAGAAAGGGAGACAATTAGTGCATTTTCCATAATTAATGCATGCAGAAGAAGGACATTACCTAGAAGTCATTAAGCATTTTGGTCCATTTTGTAACTGGATAAGCCCTAATGTAAATGTATAAATATGTAAGAGTCTTATATCTTGGGGATTTATCTCTTGGAGTCTAAGAGTAGAAATATTTGAGTGAAGTAATGCGAGACATGAAGACCAAGTGTGAGAGCATAGAAAGATAGAGAAGATAGATAATGAGTAGGCACATAGAAAGACGACCAAGGCACTTAGTATGAGTCTGAAGATAATGTATTTGCGCAGTGCACCTACTCTGTAATGATTTCTCTGAATGATAATATAAGAATCATTTCATTGTGGATGTAGCCGAGTTTGGGGTGAAGCACGCTAAATATTGTGTCCCTTTGTTATGTTGTGATGTGTTTGTTTATTATGTTGTTTATTGCGCACACTTAATGTATGTTGGTTAATTTGAATCTATTATATGTTGTTATGGTTCTTTTCACATAATGAATGGTAGAATAATGAATGTTAATAACAAAGTTACCGACTTAATGAGAACTGTGACCTCAAAACAATAACTCTAGCCCTTAAAACCCATATTTTTGCATAAAAAACATGAAAATCAAACTCAAAATAAAAAAAGTGGTGCTACTGGTAGCACCAGTTTTTTTAATGGGTTCAAAATTAAAACATTTTTCAACCACGACCTTCAAAACTCATATAGTAGCTCCAAAAAACCTTAAAATCAACACCCAAATAAAAAATTGGTGCTACAGGTAGCACCATTTTTCTAACTGGGTTAAAATTACAACTTTTTTCAAGCATGGCCTTAAAAAATCAAATAGTTGCTCAGAAAAACCTTAAAATCAACACCTAAATAAAAAAGTGATGCCACCTAAAGCAAAATGTTTTTTCTAAACGTTAAAATTATAGCTAATTACGACCTAATTGAAACTGTGGCCTTGATAACAAATCCTTATGCAAATAAAAAACTCAAATTTGGATCCTAAATGGTCACTTGAAAATTTATTTACTAATTTTTTTTAATTTACATTAAAAAACAAATAAAGAGAAAGGAGAAAAACTTCATAAAAAAAAATTTAAATGAAGAAAAAAACACATTTAAGAAAATATATTCAAAACCCAAATTAAAAAAAAAGAAAAACATTAAAAAAAGGTGGGAAAAAAAACTAAAAAGAAATGAAAAAAAATTAAAATTTACGAAGAAACAATAATTTAAAAAAAAAAAATGTTAAAAAGAATAATAAAAAATCCCTTGAAACGTAAAAAAAAGAAGAAATAAATATGAGAAAAAAAACAAAAAACATATGCAAAACAACTAAAAAAGAAACAAAATTAAAAAAAATATTTAAAAAATAGATCTCAAATAAAAAAAATAAAAAATTACTAAAACTCCCTAACTAAAACGTTATTTTTAAGAACTTAAAAAAAAAAAATTCAATTACAAAGTTTCATACAAAATTTAAGAAAACAAAATCAACTATGTATATATATATGGGCCAAGCCTAGGTCCCATGGCCGCTACGAGACCTATGCCTGGCTCATGTGGGGGCTAGGGTGATGTCTGACATCGTCCCTTCTCTTTACAACGCGCACACACATACACACACACATAGCCATATATTATATGGTTATGCTTCCACAGAACCTACGCATGGCCCATGCAGGGGGCTAAGGCGATGCCTGGCATCGCCCCCACCGTTTACCCCACATACACACACACACACACATTTTTGTAGTTATTTTTTTTTTTTTAAATGTTTCTTAATATAAATTTTAATTTTTTAGTGGTAATTTTAATTTTTTAGTTGGAATTTTAACCTTTTTTTTTTCGATCCTAATCTTGTTGGCATGTCCCTTTAATGGAAACCGGAGGTGAGACAAAGTCCGTGCTAAAGTATCTATTCAATTTATCAGACCAATCTCGACTAAGTAGCAGTCCATAAGCTTCTGGTATATCTACTACAATGATGTCAATTACTTGAACAAATTTTGGGTGTGTAGCCATTCGGATCATGACATCCTTAAGATCCCCAATAAATTTTACCTGAGTTTTGTCTAGTTGTATAACATGTTTATCACTTTTGAGTGAAACTACATTTAATTTCTTGCAGATAGATAATGGCATGACATTGGAGGATGCCCCTGAATCGACCAGACAATTGTGGAAGTTCATGTTGAAGACTTCAAATGTTAAAAGGAAAGGTGGGACAAAAGGATTTCCTTTTTTATCTACATAGCAAGCGTTCACATTTGGTTTATTATTTAGATCTGTGGGAGATGGGACCTCACCTAGGTTAGTGCTTGTTATAGGGGCTTCTATTGACTTTAAAGCCTGTAACATAAAGTCTTTTTGCTAGGGAATTCTACACATGTCCATGACCGACACATTAGAATTCAACTTTTTAAAGTCTTCTACTATGTTGTATTCCAACTTGGGTGACTCCCATGTATGTATGTTTATAGGATTTCTCTGGGAGATAAATGGTTCTTTCTAGTGATCAATTGTTTGTTTTCCTCTCGAAGTTTGGACAATGGTAAGGTCATTTGAGACTGGTTGGCCCTTACTTCGCGTTTGCACAACTAAAACCTCAAAGGGTGGTTCTTTAACCTCAAATACATCATCGGAAGTCATCGACAAGTCAGGATCCCATAACAACATGGTTGTTTCTTCCAGTGGCTCAACTTCCTCCTGATTGACGATGTTCACCGTTGAGCTGCTTAACTATTCGGTAATGGAAACTTTGTCTAGGAACTAGTTGGCCATTAAATTCATAGTGTGCACGCAATGGGGATAGTGTCTTTCAGAATGTTTCTCTTGATGATACGTACAAAAAGAGTTGGACGCTACATTACCCAGGTCAATGTTTGGGTTGTCTCAGGGAGGTTCAATCGCTTTGAAAGGTGGGTTTCTCTTGAAAAAGGGTTGATAGGGCCTTTGACCTTTGTTTCCTTCCCCGAAACGTCTTTCCATGTATGCGATTTCATTTGACAGTTTTTTTATCATCCATTGTAGGTCTTCTATGTCCCCGCTTCCCTTTTCGAGACCTTGTTTTGTTTTTTTTCCTGGGGGTCTGGTCAACAACAGTCCTCTCCTTGGAGGAGGCTGAAATTCCTTCTTGACTAGTGAGACTTGACCCTCTTTTCATCCCTTCATTTGGAATTCAATCATTTGTCTTCCTCAAAATTTTCAGCAAGGGTATGTTTAGCAGCCCTTTTCACAAACATGGAAATAGAAGCAGGGAGAGCATTAGCATATACCTCAATTTGAAACTCCTGAGTAGGTTTAGCTTCAGGTTGGAACTTGTTCAGGATAGTGGTAAACCATTGATTGAAGTCTTTAACCTTCTATTTTGAACTCATGGTGGCAGTGAAGAGTTTAGCCATTAAAGCTCATGTGGTGGTTTCTTCTGCAAATGTTTCTAAAAAGTCCTTTTGAAACTTCGTCCAACTAGTTATGGACCCCACAGGCAAGTTAAAATACCAAGTCGAGATTGAAGTCTCAAAGGTATAGGGAAAAAACCTACATACTACACCCTCATGTTGTATGTTCATCAGTCTTATAGCTAGTATGAACTTTTTGATGTGGTCTTCAGGAAATCTGGATGTTTCATGGTCAAATTTGGGAAGTAATTTTTCTGGATCTCGAGGGAGGTTATATACCCATCCTGGGATTGCCAAAGCATCTCTGGCCAACCAAGGTTGATTATTTTGAGGTGGATTTCCCCTTCATTATTATTGTGGTTATCCTCCACATTGTCTGACTTTGAAGCTGAGTGATCCGAGTTAAACCCTTCCTGGTTAGATTCAAAATTGCCAGGCTCAAAGTAGTTACCAGCTGGTGTTTTGGGGATCAGATTAAGGGGATGTTCGATTTCGGTGAGGGAAAAATATATCAGGTCTTCTACTGTGTAAAAAAAAACCTGCTTGGGGGTATCGACCACTGGTCTTCTTACTTGTTTTCTATAAGGAAGTAACGGGGCTAAAGGTAATGCTCCAATTTTCTGAGCGTAATCTCTTGTGATTCTTCTGAATTGGTTCAAATACTCATGGGGAAGAGCGTAAGGTATTTCAGGGAATAGGTTTTCTTCATCATGATGGGGTGAGTTACTCGTTTCGGGAGTACTCTCTGTATGTGGGTTGTCTTGAGAATGACTAGCCATGCATGTGAGTTGTTTTGAATATGTAGGCTATGCGAGATATTATATTAGAAATATTGTTAGCCATTCACTCATTCAGGCCCTCCTTCTAGCGCCAATTATGTTGAGGGGTTTGAGATCCCTTTAACTAAACAACAGGAACCAAACCCACCTTAGAGGCCCAATTAGACTCTACAATGTTTGATGGTGGAATGGTTCTCCATATCTTTTGATCTAGCTAATTTATCGATGGGATTTACTTGGTGATTAAGAGGATATCTTTCTATGAAAGTTCCTCCTTCGGCTTAAATGTTCTCTTTTTTGTCTTTTCTTTTATAAGAGGAGTCTGATAAAATGATAAGTGATGGTATAAACCAACTGATAGAAGAGATTCTTAACTACTGAAGAAGACTGGGCCTGAGATAACCCTCGTTCTCAAGCATGCAAACAAAGATATTTACACCTATTACAAGCCTAGTACTAATAGGTTAACTTGTTGGTATTTCATCATTGACTAAGATACAATTATCGTAAGAAAAATATGCATGTAATAAGATGATTGCAAGAAAAATAGTTTCCTTAGCTCTAACATGAATCACACATTAACACAACCATTTGATTTCCATCATTAAGAACAAAAGGACTGCAAAAAATATTGAAACAAATAACTTATCTGTTGATTAATGTTGGTTGTCATTGATGTCAACCCTTCAATAAAGCCCCATAGCACAAGGTTTGGGTAATGGACCCAATATTGTTTGATGTAAAGTTGACTCATTATTGTCTTGTCATGGTTTATAAGAAGTAAAAATTGATGAACTCCAAAGTGGTCCCCTTATGGTGAAATCCCTCACGGGAAGACATTTTGCGGAGTGAGAGAACCCATGCTTATTTGAGGAATAATGAGATGAAGGACAATGAATTTGTCATTGAAACTATCCTAGATGGATAGTGCTTGTCATATCATTTCTAGTGGTATGTGGAACGTCACATAACTCCTCATGGTTAGAGATTTATTACCATATGAAGTTGGAGAACCCCTCATAAGTCTTATAGAATCCCCCAAGGGTCAAAGTTCTTTGCAAAATAAATTATTTTAAATGAAGAATCCCTAAAATAAGGAAAGTGTAAGGCTACATGAAGATATAAATAAGAGGCAAAGCTCACTCATTATGCACACACTTGTACATATTGTATATCTATTTTCGTGTGTAAAGCTTCCTGTAAATACTTGTGGATACATCTAAAGTGGCAAACGTCTGAGGTAGCACGAAGGGTTGACGGCAAAATTCTCGGAATTACAGTAAAACCCTATTTTCTTAGGTGTATGTGGGTTGTCTGTGTACAAGTTGCGTACATTCTGAGTTATACGCGGGTTGTTTGTGTACAAGATGTGTATATGCTGAGTTATACGTGGGATGTCTATGTACAAGGTGTGTAAATGTTGGTAAATCCATGGAAACTTGAAGAGATGAAGATGCAGAGGTTCTATATTCTGAGATCAAGCTCCCAGGAAGGTCTAAAGTGCTCAAATATATCGGATCCATCCATTGGTTCAAAAGGTATGTCTTATTTCTATGAATAGTTGGATTTTGATGTCTACATGAGGAATGGCAATGGAGATTTGAGGATTCTCCCTAGAGAGACTAGTGGCTTCATGTGATCTTCTGTATAAGTCAGATCTACAAAAATACAGTGTTGGTATATTCATCATTGATACTTCTTGTGAGACACATGTTGTATTTCTTGGCATATGGCCTAAGGTTTTTATGGCAAATGGTTGGGAGCTTGTATTTGTGTAGTAGTTGATGTATTGAGAGACTGAATATCAAAAAGGGGTTGATGACTAAGATCATTTGAGGGATATTATACTTGTTCATGATTACACATACCTATATGACACATGACTAGATAAAGACATACTTATATTGAGTAAAGGTTGTATATGAGGATGCATGCACGGGGTACAGTTACAATATGGATACAGTTATAGGCTACAGATCTATGTGAATAAAGTTACAAAAGGTCAGAAGTTTTCAAGAAAAGGAAACCCTAGTTTTCAGAAGGCATATGCAGGTTGCATAACAGTTTGGTAGTGTACATACGCGGGTTGCATAACAGATAGGGCACATACATATGTGGGATGCAACACTACAGGTCATGTATCTGTTGTAATTTTTGTAGATACATGTTCAGTTCAGGTACAGATTGATTACAGGGAAGTTGTACAGATTGGATACAGGTCAGTGGTACAGGTTGTTACAGTTCTACAACAGTATATCTCACAGTGACATATTCACAGTGGTTCCATCATTCTACTTGTACTCCAGGGCAGCTGGATGGGGTAAGGACATGTGGTTGTAGCCACCTTCCGGTTATAGCCGGAGAACACAGGGGGTTGTAGCCTCCTTCTAGTTGTAGCCAGAGAATTGTGGATTTGGAGCTTCCCTCATGTTGTAGCCTGAGAAACTAGGGGTTTTGGAGCCTCCTTCCAGTTGCAGCTGGAAAACAAAGGAAGTTGGTGCTTCCAATGAATGTAATTCATCAAGACATATAAAAAAAAACATTCTGTGGTTTTCTCCCAATTTGGGTTTCCACATAAAACACTGGTGTACTGTGTATGTGTGTGATTGTTCATTTCCTATTGCTTATTATTGGATAATAATTCGACATTGATATAATACTTGGATTATTTGAAGAAAAAATATTATAATTATGCTATTACAAATTCACCCCCCCTCAGTAATCCAATAATTGGTTGTACAACAGGTTTCTTCAGAAATCAGTTTAACCATTGAAAGGTAGATCATGGAAAGTACCAACTTGTATAAAAATGGAATACCACAATTTCATGGACAAAAGTATGTTTTTTGGAGCATAAGGATGAAGACATATATACAAGAACATGGATTTCAAGTTTGACAATCAATTGTAGATGGATACACAGCACCAATAGTTCCACCAACAAATAACAAAGCAATGAAACTCGGTGAGAATAATTCCAAAGCTACAAATCCACTTTTAAATGGTCTCAGTGATACGGTATTCACCAAAGTTGCACATTGTAAATCCACTAAAGATATTTGGGACAAGCTTCAAAATATTTATGAAGGAGATAAAAAAGTCAAAGCATCAAAGCTTGAAACTTACAGAGGTCAATTTGAACAGCTAAAGATGAAGGAAGATGGGAATATTGCAGCCTACTTCTTATGAGTCGATGAAACAGTGAATGCAATCATAGGATTGGGAGAAGAAATCGAAGAATCTGTAATTGTTGAAAAGGTACTAAGATCTCTTCCTATGAGATTCAACCCTAAGATATCAACACTAGAATAAACATGGGATCTAAACTCAATAAGCATCGACAAACTGCATGGAATCTTCACAGCATATGAAATGAGAATTGAATAGGAAAATCCAGATATAAAAGAAGCAGCCTTCAAAGAATCCAAAAGATCAAAGATAAATAAGAAGGAACAAGAAGAATATAGCAGCAGCAGTGACGTCTCGGAAAATGATGAAGAAGTGGCCAACTTCATCAAAAGAATGAACAAGGGAACCAACGATAGGTATAGAGGTAAGCTTCCTTTAGATTTTTTTAATTATGATCGTATTGGTCATTTTCCTAACAAATGTACTCATAATAAAAAGAACAATAATGAAGGTTACTCAAAAGGAAAACACACATATAAAAGCAAAAGAACTTCAAAGAAAGATTTCAAGAAAAGCTTATGCATCAAATAAGACATCTCATCATCAGATGAAGATGAAATCAATGACAGTGACACAGGAAGAGTTCTATTTATGAGAGTAAAAGATTCTAACAAAGAAGACTCCAAAGAAGAATATGAAGAAGATGAAGAAGGATATGAAGAATTCGAAGACGAAATTGAAGAGACAGAAGTTGACTATCTAGAAAAATTAATGTGTGTCATAGAAGTTATCAGAAGAAAAAAGAAGAAAAGCAAGAAACTACAAGAAGAACTAGAAAAGAAAAAGGACACTCGAGAACTAGAACAAATGATCAAAAAATTGAAGGTTCAAATAGAAGAAGATAAAATAATTGAAGCAGCACTCAAAGAAAAACTAGAAGAAAAGGACAAGATCATTGGAAATTTAGAAGTAGAGATTGTCACACTAA
>SNQJ01S0075255.1:14177-32488 GCA_010110895.2 Picea sitchensis | reverse complement strand
TTCCAGTTGCATCTGGAAAACAAAGGAAGTTGGTGCTTCCAATGAATGTAATTCTTCAAGACATATAAGAAAAAGCATTATGTGGTTTTCTCCCAATTTGGGTTTCCACGTAAAACACTGGTGTATTGTGTATGTGTGTGATTGTTCATTTCCTATTGCTCATTATTGGATAATAATTCTACATTGATATAACACTTGGATTATTTGGAGAAAAAAGATTATAATTATGCTATTACTAATTCACCCCCCCTCTTAGTAATCCAACATTATCAATAGATTCAAAAACTCTTACTCATTATAGCATCAATCACTGAAATAAAAGTTGGAAGTAATTCCTCCTCAATCCAGTCAATAATGCCTTTGATGAAAAACAAAATTTTGTCTCTGGTGCTAAACAAGACTTCTCAATTAAGGTTGTTCAGAAATAGTTCTTTACAATTCCCAAAAAGAGGGTCTTTTCCCAAAAACATCGACTCTTGCTAAAAGGTCAATCCCTTTATTTATAAAGAATCACTAACTAAAAATAGCTACTACAATTTTAAGTTAAGTAAAACAAAATATCGCCGTGTGATGCTTGATCTCTTTGTTCTCTACAAATCATCTTGTGGTTTTACTGGAGTGGATGACACTTCTCATATTTTGACCACTTGACGAAGAGATCCTCACATGTGTTTGCATATGGGAACCTGTGCTGGTCCATTGGGGCTAAAACGATTTCTTTCACTTCTACTTCTCGTTCTCTATATTTGATTATTTTGGCATTTAACCGCTGCAGAACTGTACGAGCCTTGATCATATGCTCTATAAATTGTTGTATTTGACCTGGTGCCATGCTCTCCACCTGTGCGTTCTCTAATGCCCATGTTGATTCTTGTTCTGCATGTCACTTGACTATGTCATGCAGGCCAAAAAAATCATCGGGTGAGATGAATTCTGGGAGGTCGATGCCTTTCATCTCCCGATTGATCTTCTCCCACCCTTTTTCGCACTCTACCCACTTCTTTTGTATCTCCCACTAAGGTTCCTGGGCCATACTTACCCAGTATTCGGATGCTTTCCTGATCCGAGAGATGCTTCTATCCCTTAGCACTCGAATACCATGCTCCTCTATGTCTCATCCCTTCTGCATTGTGCTAATGTAGTCAATTCTTTCTATCGCTTGGTATTATTTTTCATACCATCTCTCCACATCCTTGCAGGTTTCTAGTGCCATAAGGGTATCTTCTTGGAAATCGGCTATACCTGGAGTGAAAATATGTCATTGGTTTGTGAACTTTTCATAAGTATCCTAAAACTCACTCTTCAGAAACACCGTGGCATGTGTTGAGTCTTGATAGTATTTTTCCAAATGACACAAATGATCTAACTCCTTTAGTGCAGTGACCAATTCCTTTTCATACCGCCTTGATTGATCCAATGTGGCATCCATGATAGCCATCCCTGTTGTTATGGACAAATCGGTAAGTGCATACACAAACATATCTCCCTAGCTTCACTACGAAACTAGAACAAAACAAAACAGTGCACTACTCTTTCCTTAGATTTCAATTATCAAATGAGAAATGGATCTAGAACATACCTTTTAAATATCGAAGATCTGACTTCGTCAATGCAATCCAAGCTCCATCGCGAGGCTTATGGAGAAATATATGCAAAGAAACACAACCCAACGAAGACAAGTAAAACATAGTCTATTTGATATGAAACTATGTACGTGATCAAGGAATCATACAATATGGACAAATAACATTCATATAGGAAAGAAAAGTATATCTGTATTAAATAATGTGGAAGAAATATACAATCAGATGCCTTGATGTTGTCAGGTTTCTTCCAACAATTCCTTTCTTCCCACACACTTCTTCTCCAAGGATTATGAGACTATGGATCTAAAAATCACTCACAATCTATCTTGACTAAGCAAAGCTCAAAGCCACTCTAACCAAGCTAACAATCTCAAGCCAAATTTCTAATCTAACATTCTCCATGATATCTCCTCCCTTTTATAAGATGAAGAGGATAAGGTGAGGAGGTTAGGATGATCCCACTAAATCATAAAATCGAGTAAGATCCAAACCGATCAGAGGCCACCTCACCATAGAAGCTTCTCCTTCTAGAAGCATCGAGAAGATGTTCTTTTTTGCCACGTACAAAAATTGTCGCATGCCTAGAACTAAGCAGAGTGTGACAACGTCATAGGATAGGTTTAGTATAGCATGCGATGATCCAGGATCATCACACCCCTATCATTAGGTAGGGTGCGACGATCCTCCTTAATAGGATTTTTACAAAGGAAAAGACAATTGCTTCTCTCATGCAAAGTTCTTCTCCCTTCTTTCTTCAGGAATTCAAGCCACTGATCCTTCTAAAGACAAAGGATAAATTTACATCATTAATGGTCATAAGGGTGATGACAATAATGTGTAACACCTACGTCGATGAGCTCATTTCATGTTCTATACTTAGCAGCTTCACCTCAGTGGTGATGAGAATTGAGCTATCCAGCGTGAGTATTCTCTTCTTAGTGGTCCTCTTCATGATAGCTTTCCTCTTCCTGTCATAAGAGATCGCATGTATATCGACGACCTCATCAACAGGCTCAGGGGTTTGTTGTTCTCCCCAGGTTAGAGTGTTCCCCAGGCTCCCTGCTGTGTGTATTTGTTCTAGGATTGGTTCCTGGACTTCTTTCACATGCTCTGATGGCTTGAACTTCGTTTGTTGTTCATCAACTGGTGAGGTACCAACCAAAATTGAAGAATCAGTGATAGGTTCAGTACTTACTTGGAAATCAGATGTTGAGGTGTTGATCTCTTGTTGTTGAACTTCCTCTTTTTTTCCACCTGATCCTAGCTCATCCCTTGAGCTGTTTTTGGGGTCTCCAATGGGTCAAGTGACTCAGTGTCTAAGACACTTTCAACCTCGCGGACGCTCTGTGGAAGGTGTTAACACATATAATTGTAGGGTTCAAAAATTCATTTCAATTTATGTTTTGCTACTAATTGAGCATGCAACAGATCCTCCAAGTCCTTTTTATGCACAGTTAACTTCAGCAGAAAAAGGCAGAAATTCGAAAGAAGTCCATTTCAGGCTTAAAATAAAAGCAAACAGACAAGTTCATATGTCAACGATGGAGATCCGGTCAGGCTAATCAAATCGACAACGTACACTCATTTGGAAGGTCAAAGTTGCGTAGGGTTTAAAATCTTAAGCAGACTGTCGAAGTACCAGAGCCCCAAAACGCCGAAGTGCAGAAGCATTGAAGCATCGAAGTGCCACGTCACTCTGGGCCCGTACTCCTCTGGAGGATTTCACTCTTCATATTCAACGAACCACCGAAGCCCGAAGCACCAAAGCGCCAAAGCACTGAAATGACACGTCACTTCAGGCCCGTACCACTTCGGGGGTTTTCATACTTCACATTCAAAGAACTCTCGAACCCCAAAGTGCCGAAGGCATGTGGCACTCATACACTGAGGACACTTGACACTTATCTTTCAGAGACATGTGGCATGCATCCGACGCTGACATGTGGCACTCATTTCAGGCACCTTTGGACACGTCATCTATTCAGTTTCGAGTGACACATGTCATATTATTTTTGTGACACATCAACAGTTGTGACATCATATGAAGTCACCACGTCACTTTGGGCCCATACTACTTTGGGAGTTATGAAAACTCTACAAGCAGAATCCCATGAACTCTGAAATGCCGAAGTGATGAGAGACTTCCACGTCTACATCGGGAGAAAGTTGCTTCAAGAATTTTTCAGGTTCCTCAAAGTTAGCGCCATCACTAAATATGGCTAGCAGAGTTCTATTATGGAAGATATGTGTTTTATCCCAAATTTGTCAGTGAATGTGTAATGGTTAAAGCCCGCACAAGTTCTCATTGGCGACATTCATCATCCCAATATCGGACGGTCCTCAGCTCATTTTGGACCCCCCCGACCTTTCTACCTTTAAAGGAGGGGGAGGGTTCCGAAAAGAGGTTTTCCCCACCTCGGGCCCGATATACGTGGTGCCTCCTCATGATTTTGGACCCTCCCCTCCTATCTCCTCTTACCACCTCTCACCCCCTCTAAAATCATGCTCGTCCCTCTCTCAAATACCACTCATGCTCCCTCTTACACATGTCCTCCACTCACCTCATGCATATTTTTCTTCTCCTCTCATTGTGCGCCATCTCTCTCCATAGACCATCACCTCTCTGAATTCACTCATCCTATCTCCTCATTGGACATTGATTCCACATCCTCCAGTTCATAACCAGTCACGACTTTCCTCCATGATCGTCTGGAAGACACATGTTCCATAAAAGAGTCACGCTGAGTTAGGCTAGCAAAATACCAGTGCTACTATCCACTTTCTACTACAAGATGTTTCCCATCACAGTTATCCAAAGGCACAGATGGTAAGGGAATCAACATGAAGGAAGAATAAGAAGAGGAGATGATGCCAAGTGACAATACTTCATGACAGTTATCTCTGTTAGATTTGTTACCAACAGGATCCCTGGTGCTAGCAGTATGTTAGATCCACCTGTACAGATGTTAGATTAGGAGTTTTTTGTGGAGAATCCTAGGCTAGAGAGGTCAGGTCGCACCTGAAGCTGTTATTTATTGTTTTTGTTATAAATACATAAAAAAAAATGTTATGTTAGGTTTGAATGGTTGAGTAGAGCTCCCTTTGTAATGTTTTGATGTAACAAAGTTGTTCTCTAGTTATGTATGAGATTTGAGAATTTTTCATTAATAGAATTCAGCCTCTTTTCATTATCTTGTTTCTTCTTACTCCAAATGCTCATTATGGGAGGATCCTTATGAGATGTTACAATTGTGTTATAATGGAGGTTTGATTATGATGCTACTGTAAATGTTTTTAGATTTTTTAAGTTTAGTTTCAAGAGGATCTTGTGACTAATCTTTTTCTTCTCCTAGTTGCTAGAAGACCTAATGCGTATAGTAGACTTGTTCATCCTTCCCACCAAAGTCTTCCTTATACTCACATTTATCCTTAAACCACTGACTAAAGTTAATTAAAACCTCATCTACGTATGCATGCTAGCCCAGACTTCTATGTTAAAACATTCTTATACTGAGTTTTTGTCCATTTGAGCTTTAATTATTCATTTACATCTACAAAACCTTTAATGGATACTGGGCTTATCCTCTTGCAATCCAAGGGTGACTCCCAGTGATAAAAGTTTTGGCTCCATTTCTGGGGACAGTTTTGAGCAGATTGAAAATCTCCCTGGGAAGAATGACATTGCACAGCTCTAGATTTAGATGGTGACTGAAGTTGGAAACCTTCAAGATTGCACATTCACCATGGCAACTCCATTGTTCAGAACTTATTAGTGACTCCATTGGAATGAGACAAATTAAATGGCTATGGAATCTATCCTGTCCAAGAGGTTTTCCCACTCAATTTCTTATCCATAACTGGTTATCCACATCTTGTGCCTCAAATTGATGAATGGCAAGATCTACTGCCAAGATTTTATGAAGGTAAGAATGGCAGTCCTGTTGAGCATTTCAAAGAGTTTCATGCTTTGATGCAAAAGTTTGACATCCAACATGAAGACATATGTATGAAGTTGTTTATGTACTCTCTTCAAGGAGATGGTCGTATTTGGTATCGGTCTCTTGAAACTTATATCATTTCTTCACTCAAAGAGTTTCATGCTGCTTTCAATATTCATTGTCAAAAGTTTTATTCCTCTAAGTTAATTTGCCATAGCTTCTCTGAGGAGTATAAAGACTGTGTTCAGGATATAATTGATTCTTATGAAGGCTGTGAGAATGAAGAAGATTCCTTGGATGAGGAATCAATTCTTTCTTTTTCTTGTTCATCTACATCAGATGCAATTTTTGTTTGTTGTTTTAATAAGGAAAATGCAGAAATTGAGTCTATTCTGGAAAATGATACTCTTTATAACCATGTCTCTAAAAGACTTAGATATGAGAAACCTATCTTTGACTCATATGATGATGATAAGATATTGCTTCCTGGATTGAATCTTGAAAGGAAGCCTTTTTTTAACAATGAAGAATAGTTTTCTCATGTTGGGCAGAAAATATCTCTTGATATATCATTCGAGACTCCTCCTGTATTTGATCATTATGGAGACAGTGATAAAGATGTTGAGGTGTTTTTTGTCCTGGAATAAAAAATCAATAGCATCCAACCTTCTGATGAAAATGAAAACTTTTACCAAGAGAAGCATGTTAAAGAGCAACATCCATTCATTGATATACATGAGATTTCTTGCAATCATCTAGCAGATGTTTTCAAAGAAGATAAAAGGATAGTAGATCAACAACCTGCATCAACCATTCATTCACCTGTACTTGCAACATACATTAAACCATATGTGAGCAATTGTAAAGAAGAGAAGGTTTTCTGTTATCAACCTAGTAAGTTTTATCACCTATTTTATAACCCTGTAGGGGAGTACATGGAGTTGCATTTCCTCAATGTATTGAAGCCTTGAAGATTTGTCATACCTTCAACATTGGGAGGTATTTTGAAAAATGTAATTAATTTGTTGTCGCAAATTTATTATCTTTGGTTGATCAGTGGCAGAGTAAGAAACTTTTCAATTAGGAAATTACTTGAGTGGCTCTGGTGGAAGTTTGTTTTCACCTAGTCTATTGTAAAAAATTAGTTAGTTTAGGATTGTACATAAATAAAGTTCATCTAGAGAATGCGTATTTATTTTCTCTTTGTAAGTAGAGTAGTGTATATGTCAGCCTCTTGTCTTCAGCAAAAGGTATTTGAGCTTGACCCCATAGCCCTAGAATAAGACATTGTAACTGTATGTTCTTGGTAGCTCACAGGGAGCATGCCATCCCCTATGGATCCAAATTTTAACACAGAGAATTATAGGGGTAAACAATTCATTTCAATTTATGTTTTGCTACTAATTGAGCATGCAACAGATCCTCCAAGTCCTTTGTATGCACAATTAACTTCAACAAAAGGGAAGAAATTTGAAAGAAGTCCATTTTAGGATTAAAATACAAGAAAACAAACAAGTTCATCTTTCAACGATGAACATCCAATCAGGCTAATCAGATCGACGATGTGCATTCATTCAGAAGGTCAAATTTTCTCGGGGTTTAACATCTTAAGAGAACTACTAAAGTCCCAGAGCCACGAAACATCAAAGCGTTGGAGTGCCACATCACTCTGGGCCCGTACTCCTCCATAAGATTTCACTCTTCATGTTCAACGAACTGTCGATGCCCGAAGCACCAAAGCGTCGAAGTGCCGAAGTGACACGTCACTTCAGGCCTATACCACTTCAAGGGCTTTCCTACTTCACATTCAAAGAACTCCCAAACCCCGAAGTGTCGAAGGAATGTGGCACTCATCCACCGAGGACACTTCGCACTTATCTGTCAGAGACACGTGCCATTCATCCGGTGCTGACACATGGCACTTAGTTCATGCACATTTGGACATGTCATCTATTCATTTTAGAGTGACACATGTCATTCTCTTTTTGTGACACATCAACAGTTGTGACTTCATGCCACCATGTTACTCGAGGCCCGTACTACTCCGAGATTTATGCAAACTCTGCATGCAGAAGCCCCCGAAGTCCAAAATGACAAAGTGATGAGAGACTGCCACGTCTACTTCGGAAGAAAGTTTCTTCGGGAATTTTCAAGTTCCTCAAAGTTAGCGCCATCACTAAATATGGCTAGCAGAGTTCTATTATGGAAGATATTTGTTTTATCCCAAATTTGTCAGTGGATGTGTAATGGTTAAATCCTGCAAAATTTCTCATCGACGACATTCATCATCCCAAGATCGGACCACCCTGACCTTTCTACCTTTAAAGGTGGGGGAGGGGCCCGAAAAGAAGTTTTCCTCACCTCGAGACTGATATACATGGGACCTCCTCATCATTTCAGACCCTCCCCTCCTATTTATGCTTACCACCTCGCCCCACTTCCGAAATCATGCTTGCCCCTCGCTCCAATACCACTCACGTTCTCGCTTACACATGTCCTCCACTCACCTCCCACGTATCTTTCTTCTCCTCTCATCGTGCACCACCTGTATCCACATACCATCACCTCTCCAGATTCACTCATCCTATCTCCCCATTGGACACTGATTCCACGTCCTCCAGTTTATAACTAGTCACGACTTTCCTCCATGATCGTCTGGCAGACACCTGTTCCATAAAAGAGTCATGTTGAGTTAGGCTAGCGAATTACAAGTGCCACCATCTGCTTTCAACTGTAACATGTTTCCCATAATAGTTATCCAAAGGCACATATGGAAAAGGAATCAACATGTAGGAAGAATAAGCAGAGGATATGCACCCAAGCAACAACACTTCATGACAATTATTTTTGCTAGAGTTGTTACCAACGGGCTCCCTGGTTCTAGCAGTCTGTTATATCCACCTGTACAGATGTTATATTAGGAGTTTTTTATGGATAATTCTAGGATAAAGACGTCAGCTCACACCTGAAGTTGTTATATACTGTTTTTTTTACAAATACATCAGAAAAATGTTATGTTAGGGTCGAATGGTTGAGCAGGGCTCCCTTTGTAATGTTTTGATGTAACAAAGTTGTTCTCTGGTTATGTATGAGATTTGAGACTTTTTCATTAATAGAAGTCAGCCTCTTTTCATTATCTTGTTTCTTCTTACTCTGAATGCTCATTATGGGAGGATCCTTAAGAGATGTTACAATTGTGTTATAATGGAGGTTTTATTATGATGCTACTGTAAATGTTTTTAGAGTTTTTAAGTTTAGTTTCAAGAGGATCTCGTGACTGATCTTTTTCTTCACCTAGTTGCTTGAAGGCCTGATGCTTATAGAATACTTGTTCATCCTTCCCACCAAAGTCTTCCATCTATTCACATTTATCCTTAAACCACTGACTGGAGTTAATTAAAACCTCATCTTCTTATGCATGCTAGCCTAGAATTATGTGTTAAAACATTCTTATATTGAGTTTTTGTCCATTTGACCTTTAATTATTCATTTACATCTACAAAACCTTTGATGGGTACTGGGCTTATCCTCTTGCAATCTGAGGGTGACTCTCAGTGCTAACAGAACGTTTTGAACTGAAGCATCGGGACTTGCGACAGATGTTTTCTCAGGTTCTTTCTCCTCTGTAATCGGTATTGGAGTTACCAGGGAGACCTACGAACTCTCTTCATTGCCATAGATGGTTATTATATCAAACAAGGGGTTTGGCACACCTGTTTCACCTGGAGCTCTTGAAACCTCATTCTGAGTTGGAATGGTCGCAGGTGATCTAATCTGTGGTGATGGAACTCTAGGGTTTTCTAGACCGTGGATTTCCTCTAGTTGTATTGACTCTAAGACACTTGGCTCCTATCTGATTGTGATTGGGTCATCTGAGGGGATACTCATAATTTCTATGATTTGAGGATCATTCTCTAATTGGTCGATGACTCTCTGGGATCCTTCTAGTAACAACAACCCTCTCCTTTGTGCCTCGGTGGTCTCTGTTGCTCTGATTTATTCTCTAACTCTGAGAGATTCTTGAGCCGACTGATCTATTGTATCGACCTTCTTGTCCATGCTCATAGCTTTGAACCTGGTCATGCTCAGGTTGGATTTCCTTTGTACTACCTCCTCCTAATCCTGAGCACATTTTGTAAAAATATCATCCTCAAACTTGTCATCCGCATATGGCCAACAGGAAGAGACTTATGAAGTGTGTTGGAAGACAAGGCCTTTAGGGTCATGCTTGAGAAACCGACCTGTCGGGAACCTACATTCAAGATGAATCAAACTTTATTGTTTGGCTTGAGCAGTGTCCTTCACTATCTAAAACCCCACATGGAAACCGTAGGGTATAAATGCTCGTTTCTTGTCCTTAATCAAAGTGGCATTATAGCCCTGAAGGATAGTCTGATAACAGATTTTTCCTACAATGAGCCGGTCTGGGACGTGAGCAGGGAGTAAATGTGGTGCTCTGGTGGCCTTGAACACCCTGATATAGGTTGTGTGTTCATCTAGATACAAGTGGCCTACCTTCAAGATCATTTTCTTGGCTGCTACAAACAGCCTTATGCATTCCATTTTAAATATAATGAAATAAACTCGGGCGATGAATTCATCGCAAATAAGGGCATAAGATTTTTTGTAACTTTTCTCCCATAAGATGCTGAAGTAGACATGAACAGGCAGTTCTGGAATGTGACTCAAATTCATCTCGACGAATATATTCCTCGCGCATATTACATCTAGAAAATACGAGGCCATGTGAAAAGTGAGTGCTTCTCCTTCTTTCAGCATCTGAGCCTGTTGTATATTGATGCTCAATTGCTTGGAGATAATTTCTCCCCAGTTGAATCTAATCCCAAAGATCACCACAGTGTATTCCAAGGGCATCCATGCTTTTGAGAACTTGGAGCAGTCCTTTTCTCCATATATTCGGTAGATTAGAACCATCAAGTAGATATATGGATCCCTCGGGTTCACTGTCCCATACTAGCCATTTCTCCGGTTTATAAATTTCTTATCCTCCTTCCACCATGAGGCCATCAATCGACTAGTGTCATGGAATTCATATAACTTCACCACAAAGTCTATGTTCAGCCGCTCCTCTGGGTCCCTAATTTTGTAATACTTTTGAACCTCTGTTGGGAGAAAAACTTCGACACATCCATCATTCTCGTCATTGATCAGGCACTTTTTTGCGTCTATATGATCAATTATCCCACTCAAAATCGCTATGAAGGGAAATACTAGAGTTCGACAAGCTACCAGATGCAAGCACGACCATCAGATATTCAGGAAAGCCTGGTCGTCAAGCGCCCTTACATATGGGTCACTGTGTGGGATACACTCTGGTAATCTTCCCAGTTGATTATGTTGAATAGATCTCCCCACTGTGGGAGCATTACTTTTTACCTAGTGGTTGCTTCCATATCACCAAACGCGGGAGGTTGAATGAACGCCTTCTTTGTTGAGGTTTTAATGACCGGTTCTGCCCTGCGAGCGTATTCCAACTTCCTTGCAGTGCCTGGAGAATAACCCTCACCAATTTCTACCTCCTTTAACTTAGGTGCCCTCGGTGAGTGTATGGTTGTTGGCTTTCTTGGAGGTATTTTTTTCCTGTAGCTAGAACATAGTTAGACATTGTGTAAAAGATAAAATGCTGATATATAACAAATTATGACTGTCGAACTGATAATATTTAACACATACCTATGTTGCTAGCTTAACCTAGTTTTGATGGTCTGAGAATCAACACAGTCTTGAGACGCTCGCTTTGCTTCTTCGGATGCTCTGGAAATGGAAACTTGTGTACAAAATTGAAGTGTTCGAAGTTGTTTTTGTGATTTAAACAAAGATGAACATACGTTGTTGCATCAACTATTCAATTTGGGATATGAGTGTGGTTCTACAAAATCTTATGTCAGATCTTCATTATGTTTAAATTAAATTCGATAGTAGGTTGGCGGCGCGGGCATGGGATATAATGTGGTCTATCGACAATTTCAAATTTTCATTATTCAATCAACGCACGGGGTAACAATGTATGTGGGGTGAAACATTAACTAGCTTATTAAATGGTAGAACCCGATCGTATCTCATGCTGAAAACATCCCATCGTTTCTCTAATCTAACTGGTGGATCGGGAGTCTGGGCTTCTCTTTAAACATCATTCGTTGATATCTCCTAACAAAAACCCCGATGTCGATCCATCTTGTCGTATAGAGATAACGTGGAAAAGATGACTCGAAAGTGTGATTAGGACCCAGGGAAACCTAAGGTGACTCAGGACGAAACTAGACCGTATGAAAATTCTACGCGGCAAAGACACATGGCACTTGAAACTAGTGTCTTCATTCAATCGTGTTATTTGGAATCGGGGAATTTTCCTTAGCTAATCATTTTAACAAGAAATCCTACCCTGTCGATGCCAAAAAGTATCAAGGATCAACGATCAACGATAAGATTAACCAAGTGCTCCCAGATTAACCCCCTCGAAATTTGTCAATGCCAATGGTACATCGGGGATTGGTGATCGACGATGTGTCAATGCGAAAATTTTGAATGATTTAACCCTTTGATATTTCACTGAACCTGAACAAACGCATCCTCCATCGGCTATTGGGGGTTTATCATGGCTCATGTCAACGTTTAGTCCTCTGGTATTTCGCCGACGCCGATGGGAAATCGGCTAAATCCTGAATCTCTTAGCGAGAAACTAGCGCAAACTTTCTCTTTTTTTTACCGATGACAATGGTATATCAGCGATCGACGATTGTTGTTATTGTATGGTCATTTTAGCTGCTTGGATCTTGCCGACTTCGAACATAAGTGCTCTAGTTACAACATTAGCTGCAGATTATAAGTTAGAATTCCAAGTTCTTTTAGACACACAGTTTCATATTAACCGGTTCAAACAAATCTGATTTGATCGATAAGAGTCATGAAAACAAAATAAGCCATCCCTCCATAATGAACTCAATTCAGATAGAAAAAACAAGTGGTACCCAAAAGTGACGGAATTTCATAAAAACTTTTAGGGTGTGTTGAGCGCTCAACACATAGTTAATAACAAAGTCCGTTCCACCTTTCAAGAAAAGTCATCTTGACCAAGTAAATCTAATCAAGTCACAAATTCTTGATATACTTTTAGATCATAGTGACAACCGATTGATTTAACTCTCTAACAAATTATAAAATTCTCATGGTTAAAAAAAAATTACATTAATCATTAAAATAAACAAAAATTAAAACACATCAACCATGTCATAAATGTTTGACTGAAACCTACCCCAAATCACTCTAACAAATTACAAATTTCCCATGATTTAAAAAAATCACATTCCAATAAATATATTTTAAAAACCAACTCTTTCGCATAATTTTTTATTTTATTAATAATGCATGATATAACAATGAGTTTTCATTTTACTAACCACATATGATGATAAAACAATGATTGTGCTTTTATTTGATATATCTTACCTTTATCTTTATCTTATCATGTAATTTCTCTCTTTCTTTATATTTTATCTTATCATGTAATCTCTCTCTTTCTTTATATTTCATCTCTTGATTGTAAATGTTGTTACAATATTTATTTTTTTAGTATGGTACTAGATATCTTAGGTATCACATATCTTTTTTCATTAATGGTTATAATTGAGAAATATATAAAATATATGGTATAGTTGAGAAATTTATGTTTAGTATGATATAGAGGATAATTGTGATTACTAGTACATGGATAGTTGTCATTTATAGGATGAGAAGTAATTTCAATTTCTATTTGATGACTCTGTTTTATATAGAGAACCTTATGGAGAGAAGTCAAGAATTACTTATGACTATGACTTTTCAAGTTGTCTATTCTTCATTAGTAGTGTGTCTTAGAGATCCACATCCGACCTTTTGCACTTAAGTAGACAATTTTTTTGATATAGTTGGATCTATATATTTGGATCCACATGATTCTGTTAGGAATTTGGAGCATCATTCTCAATCAAGTATTGAGCTTAGGTATATCCAGTGGGGAGTAAGGGTGATCTCTTAGACCTTGAAGGTGGGTTAATGGATGAGCTCCTTGGATTACTTCAGTATTGTAGGTACTCACACATGGAACACTCACTACTTTAGTATAGTGGTTATCATTTGTACATGGGACCCAATTTTATGGTAGATCTTGTTGGACTATTTTAGCTTGGTGGCTACCACTGGCTACTTTAGCATAGTGGTTATCACTTGTACATGGGACCCAAGTTTATGGTGGAGCTTGTTGGACTATTTTAACTTGGCGGTTAGCACTTGCTTCTTGTGAGGGGAACATTTTTCTAAGGGGAATGGAATGTTGAGATCCTCGATAGGTGTGTAATGGGGGCCTTGGGGCCCATAGTAGAGTACAATAATTCTGAAGGCCATTCAATGTAAGGTGGATGGTGTTATTATTAAATAAGGCTCATTATGGTAATCAGTATTGACTAAATGTAATGGGGTCTCATTAAAGAATGTCCACTAAATTAGGAGGTTGTTATGATTAGAGTTATCTTGTTAGTTATAAATAAGGATGGATTCTTCCTTATGAGGGGTGTGGAGTTTATTGTATTTGGAGCTTAACTTATTGAGAGATCATCTTCATTTAACTTTAAAAGGTGAGTTTTTGTACATTAGAGATGAGATTTTCTATCTTACTCTTGGATATTTTAAAATCTAAAGTATATAACATCTATGCGGTAACCAAGACTTCCTAGGTGGTCACCCATCCCAAGATGCATCTGGCTCAAGCACACTTAATTTTGGAGTTTTCCCCACAATCAAACTCACTTAGCTTGCTAGCCTATTTGCAAAACCTTAACAAGTATTATGTCTTATGATCTATCCAGTTAGAGCTCCCTTCACTCTTATTATTTAAGCATAGAGAGGCTTCCTCATTGCAACATATTAATAACTAATATTCATGAATATGAATCATAGATTAATGACTTACTCTAAGCAATTAATCCCAAAAAATGATACTTTTTATGTTTTTAAAATAATAATAATAAGAAAATGTGATAATAAAATAAAATTTATTTATTTATATATAATATAAATAAATAAAATTTATCCACTTATATATAATATAAATAAATAAAATTCACTCATATATATTTATGAAAATTTAAATCACCAACTTGTATACACTTAAAATTAGGAAAATAGATAAAATCCATCAATTAAGTCATAATGAAAATGATACTCATAAACAAAGATGCATATATTTAGAATCTTAAAAAAAACATATTTAAAATTGGAAAAATATATAAAATCTATCCATAAATTTAATTATTTTAAAAATTATAATCAAAATTAAAATAATTAATAAAGTGAAAATGACCTAATATTTTACCAGTGGTAAGCAGGAGAGAAGGTAGCATATCTCTTTGTTGACTCAGACAACACCCATTTTTCTTTGTCTACTTTTTCTGCTTTATATTATTGAAAGGGTAACTAAATGTTTATCTTTTGCTATTATTTTAATGGAATAAATTAACTTGAAAGCAAACAGATCCGTTTTTCAATCAACTCAGATTGTAAAAAAATAGACCAAAATTTTAGATTCACTAAACATTTAGAACAACATAACAAAAAGACTCGCTGAAAAGAACACTCGAGAGGGAAGGGAAGATGGTTCCCAAGTTAACTTACTCCTTACTTTAACTTTCGTTTGCTGTTCCATTATGGTCACTCATTGCTAAGAAACTATACCTACACCCCATCGGTTGGCAAGGCGAGGAACTGCCTCTCACCTCTCCAGACGAGAGTTTAAAAAGACTGTTTTTCAAATCAACTTAAAAAGATCCAATCCATTTTATCAAATATTATTAAAATTTATTAAAATATATTTTAATAATTATATATATATATATATATATATATATATATTAAAAATTACCATTAACTTTTACATTTTAAAATCTAAAATTTCACAAAATCTTTCTCACACTGAAATAATACGTTCTCTATTCAAAATGAAAGCCGTTTAACTCGTTGAATCTCTCTGTATATTTTATCTCTTAATTGTAAGTGTATTCACAAACTACATAAATCCAGTATGTGATTTGGTCTATGTTTTCGGCTGAGTTTATCTGGATTGCAGTTTTAGAAATTCAGCGAACATAGAAAAAAAAAAGTCAACCATTGATCATCCAGGTTGTGTAGTCAGAATCGTATTTGATTGTATACTTGATTATAATAATTGTAAATGTTATCACAAATTAAATCAATTGCCACTACTTTGTCGATGTGATTGTCACAAATAAAATATCGATATCTCAAATTGAATAGTCAATTAAATGTCACAACAATACCCCATAAAATCAACGGGATTAGGAACATGAATAAATTAATGCTTTAACTCAACTTTTCCACGCCTTCTAGAGAGCCCATTGAGAAGACCCCATAAAATCAACGGGATTAGGAACATGAATAAATTAATGCTTTAACTCAACTTTGCAACGCCTTGGGATCATAGGAGCAGCTCCCCTCGTCAAATTAGAAAAGATCTAGAAGAGAGCTTTGAGCTCATGCCAAATACAAATCAGAAGAATGGGAGACTGAAAATAATAGGATTGTATTACTCAAATTACACAGAGATACATCACATAAATAAGTGTTGTGAGATTCAACTTATTCCACTTTTGGAGGGAGAGGTTGAGAGAATCTCTCAACATCCTATAACAAACCCAATCTAATCCCTAAACTCTAGTATGTAGCATTAATTAGGCATTATCTCTAACACCCCCGTTAATGCCTACATTACAAAACTTCACAAATTACATAACAAAAAAGGTTACAACACTTTGTCTGACATGATCCTCATCAATGCATACACCCACTCCGACGCCTCTGGATTGCGCTCTTTCTCTTCCTCTTCTTCGAGCTTTCCTTTCAATTCATTTAAAGTATAAATGTTTCATATCATCATTCATGCACTGACAATTTTGACAAACTCTACTCACTGGGGCTTCCATGAGAAAATATGTCAATTATTGAAACATCCTATGAACATTCCTTCATCTGACAGATATTTTTCTTTCGGCTATCTGTCAGTGTCTAGAAGGACAGTCTGGATACAAAATGTCCTCAACATTCAATTATACAAGGTGACTTCCAATCATAAGAACAATTGTTCTAGAAACTAGGGCTACCAGCTTATATCAAGAGACAAAAGTTCCCACTTTCTTTAACATAAACATGTAAACATATAAAAAACTTTAAGCACACCACACATAATCTTTATATATTTATAATGCATTCCTACTATACAAGTTTCTTCTGCTTCTTCTCTTTCCATTCCTTGATGTTCAATTGCACCTTTTCTCGCACATCCTTCTTGGAGGAACTCAAGCAAAACAAAAATTGGATTTATCATGAAAGCTTGGACAAGTTTATCCAGAAGTGTAGGTGATTCAGATATTCCATGTCCTATGAATTGCATTGTCCAAAAGATCAATTGAGAAACAATAACAACCTTCCATGTTAATGAAAAACTCAACCTTTGTCCAAGAATATTACCGTTGACCTTCATTGTGCAATGATCTCCTTTCCAGCCGACGATTGGTCTCAACAACAACTCCTTTAACTTGATAGATCGCAAACTGTTGTGGCAGCGGCTTCCCTTGGCCAGTTCTGCATCCCCTGTTGTACTAAATTCTTGTCCTCCATCTTCTTGCACCTGTGTTTCAGTATCTTGCTTCGATTTCGGTTCTATTTATTCAGATCGATGCGTAGAGGCTATCTCTTTAGATACCATTTGCACATGAGTTGATATTGGTGGTGTCCCAACCGAGTCTTCGACCTGCTTAGGCACTTCTGCCATTTTCTCTTCTAGCAATTGAATTGATTCTTCCTCGGTTACTCTGAGTTTTTCCTCGTCTCCTTCTTGGATATTGTAATCCTCCTCTTCTTCTTCTTCATCAAAGAAAAACACATAGTCGGTTGTGGTAAAGATTTCCATGGTAGGGAGTGGCTTTTCCAAATGGGCAGCTCACCTTCAGATCATAGTAGCAATGAATTGCAAACACCAATGATGGTATTGTCTCTCTCTGGCATCGACAACAATTGTGTCCTCAATGAGTGCAGATCGTTATACAAATCAACAAATTGCATGCATTATAGCCTGACCACTGTAATAATTAGAGAAGGTAATGTCGTCCTATGATGAATACTAAGTGGCATGGTTGATTTTCACCTGGGCTCCAACGACAGATCTTTATACAAAAGCCTGATGATGTAGAGTTTCTGAATGTGCCTTCATGTAGAGTTTGACAGCGCTCCTCCTTCATGGAAGATCCTCTCTGGTGTGCCCTTCTCAAACCCTTCAACAACTCTCTCGTAGTAGTAACGACTTTTTCTCTTTCCACAGTCAATAGAATGAGTCAACAGCTTTCAATTGAAGCTCAAAACCCCTCTCGTGCGCCCTCCTCATCAGATTCTAGAGTTGTAGCGGCGTTCAACATGTACAACACTGGAAACTAATTGCGCTAAAACTATTCGCAACGACTCCTCTTAGATGCACAGTTCACCGATGGCTTGATACGTGACTGTATCGTCCTCTCTCCTTAGCTCTAATACCAAAATACAAATTGGAAGAATTGGGCACAGAGAATAATAGGATTGTATTACTCAAATTACACAGAGATACATCACACTTAAATAATGTAAATTCTAACCTTGTACAATATCTACTACAAATTGATATTCAGAAAAGAACATAAAAGATACAATGGCAAATACAAACATTACACAAAGATTTTTCACCTGGAAA
>SNQJ01S0075255.1:0-14127 GCA_010110895.2 Picea sitchensis | reverse complement strand
TGATGACCTTGTTGTTGTCTCTATCTGCTGTAGCATCACTTCTCCATACAATAATGTACCAATTCTCCAATAGATCTATCAAGCTTGCCAACTTCTTGTTAACCCTTTCCATGAGTATTCTCATCAATTTATAAGAGAGAATAGGTTAGTTGCTAGGATAAGAATGATCCCAATAAATCTGGAATGCCAGCTTCTGAACAACCATTCGAATACCAACTCACCCTTCTAGAAGATTCCCTTCTAGAAGGCTCGAGAATCTTAGCTTTTTCCTTTGTAAGAAGATGTCCGCACCCTGGCAATGATTACAGTGCGAGAAGTTCGCACCCTAGTTGAATGCAGCCTGCGAGAATGAAGGATTCCCACAAGAGAGTATATATGCAGCCTGCGAACATTCCTCAAAACATGACTTCTGGAAATAGATAAGAGCAACCCTTTTCAGGAAGGAGTTCTTTAATGAGGAGTTTGATTTGCTATCATCATAACATCACCATTTCATCATTACCATGACCAAAATTGGGGATAACACTCACCTTGAGACCGATATACGTGGGACCTCCTCATCATTTCATATCCTCCCCTCCTATTTCCACTTACCACCTCGCCCCACTTCTGAAATCCTGCTCACCCCTCGCTCCAATACCACTCACGCTCTCGCTTACACATGTCCTCCACTCACCTCCTACGTATCTTTCTTCTCCTCTCATCGCGCGCCACCTGTCTCCACATACCATCACCTCTCCATATTCACTCATCCTATCTCCCCATTGGACACCGATTCCACGTCCTCCAATTCATAACCAGTCATGACTTTCCTCCATGATCGTCTGGCAGACACCTATTCCATAAAAGAGTCGCGTTGAGTTAGGCTAGCGAATTACCAGTGCCACCATCCTCTTTCTACTGCAACATGTTTCCCATAACAGTTATCCAAAGGCACATATGGAAAAGGAATCAACATGAAGGAAGAATAAGCAGAGGATATGCGCCCAAGCGAAAACACTTCATGACAGTTATTTTTGCTAGAGTTTTTACCAACAGGCTCCTTGGTTCTAGCAGTCTATTAGATCCACCTGTACAGATGTTATATTAGGATTTTTTTATGGAGAATTCTAGGATAAAGAGGTCAGCTCGCACCTGAAGTTGTTATCTACTGTTTTTGTTATAAATACATCAGAAAAATGTTATGTTAGGGTCGAATGGTTGAGCAGAGCTCCCTTTGTAATGTTTTGATGTAACAAAGTTGTTCTCTTGTTATGTATGAGATTTGAGACTTTTTCATTAATAGAAGTCAACCTCTTTTCATTATCTTGTTTCTTCTTACTCTGAATGCTCATTATGGGAGGATCCTTAAGAGATGTTACAGTTGTGTTATAATGGAAGTTTTATTATGATGCTACTGTAAATGTTTTTAGAGTTTTTAACTTTAGTCTTAAGAGGATATCGTGACTGATCTTTTTCTTCACCTAGTTTCGAGAAGGCCTGATTCTTATAGAATACTTGTTCATCCTTCCCACCAAAGTCTTCCATATATTCACATTTATCCTTAAACCACTGACTGAAGTTAATTAAAACCTCATCTGCTTATGCATGCTAGCCCAGACTTCTGTGTTAAAACATTCTTATACTGAGTTTTTGTCCATTTGACCTTTAATTATTCATTTACATCTACAAAACCTTTGATGGGTATTGGGCTTATCCTCTTGCAATCTGAGGGTGACTCTCAGTGCTAACAGAACGTTTTGAACTGAAGCATCGAGACTTGCGGCATATGTTTTCTCAAGTTCTTTCTCCTCTATAATCGGTATTGGAGTTACCAGGGAGACCTACGAACTCTGTGCATTGCCATAGATGGTTATTAGATCAAACAAGGGGTTTGGCACACCTGTTTCACCTGGAGTTCTTGAAACCTCATGCTGAGTTGGAATGGTCACAGGTGATCTAATCTGTGGTGATGGAACTCTAGGGTTTTCTAGACCGGGGATTTCCTCCAGTTGTATTGACTCTAAGCCACTTGGCTCCTATCTGATTATGATTGGGTTGTCCAAGGGGATCCTCATCATTTCTATGATTTGAGGATCATTCTCTAATTGGTCGATGACTCTCTGGGATCCTTATAGTAACAACAACCCTCTCCTTTGTGCCTCGGTGGTCTCTGTTGCTCTGATTTCTTCTCTAACTCTGAGAGCTTCTTGATCCGACTACTTTATTGTATCGACCTGCTCATCCATGCTCATAGCTTTGAACCTGGTCATGTTCGGGTTGGATTTCCTTTGTACTACCTCCTCCCAATCCTGAGCACATTCTGTAAAAATATCATCCTCGAACTTGTCATGCGCGTATGGCCAACAGGAAGAGACTTGTGAAGCGTTTTGGAGGACAAGGACTTTAGGGTCATGCTTGCGAAATCGGCCTGTCAGGAACCTGCATTCAAGCTGAATCAAACCTTCTTGTTTGGATTGAGTAGTGTCCTTCACTATATAAAACCCCACATGGAAACCATAGGGTATAAATGCCCGTTTCTTGTCCTTAATCAAAGTGGCGTTATAGCCCTGTAGGATAGTTTGATAACAGAGTTTTCCTACAATGAGCCGATCTGGGACGTGAGCAGGGAGTAAATGTTGTGCTCTAGTGGCCTCGAACACCTTGATATAGGTTGTCTGTTCATATAGATACCAATGGCCTACCTTCGAGATCATTTTCTTGGCTGCTACAGACAACCTTGGGCATTCCTTTTTAAATATAATGAAATAAACACGGGTGATGAATTCATCGCAAATAAGGGCATAAGATTTTTTGTAACTTTTCTCCCATAAGATGTTGAAGTAGACATGAATAGGCAGTTCTGGAATGTGCCAACTCAAATTCATCCTGACGAATATATTACTCGAGCATATTACATCTAGCAAATACGAGGCCATGTGAAAGTGAGTGCTTCTCCTTCTTTCAGCGTCTAAGCCTGTTGTATACTGATGCTCAATTGCTTGGAGATAATTTCTCCCCAGTTGAAGCTAATCCCAAAGATCGTCATAATGTATGCCAAGGGAATCCATGCTTCTGAGAACTTGGAGCAGTCCTTTTCTCCATATATTCGGCAGATTAGAACCATCAAGTAGATATATGGATCCCTCGGGTTCACTCTCCCATACTAGCCATTTCTCCAGTTTATAAATTTCTTATCTTCCTTCCACCATGAGGCCATCAATCGACTGGTGTCATGGAATTCATATAACTTCACCACAAAGTCTGTGTTCAGCCTCTCCTCTGGGTCCCTAATTTTGTAATACTTTTGAACCTATGTTGGGATAAAAACTCCAACACATCCATCATTCTCGTCATTGATCAGGCACTTTTGCGCATCTATATGATCAATTATCCAACTCAAAATCGCAATGAAGGGAAATACTGGAGTTCGACAAGCTACCAGATGCAAGTACGACCGTCGGATATTCAGGAAAACCTGGTCGTCGAGCGCCCTTACATCTGGGTCGCTGTGTGGGATACACTCTGGTAATCTTCCCGGTTGATTCTGTTGAATAGATCTCCCCACTGTGGGAGCATTATTTTTTACCTAGCGGTTGCTTCTGTATCGCCAAACGCGGGAGGTTGAATGAACGCCTTCTTCGTCGAGGTTTTAATGACCGGTTTCGCCATGGGAGCGTACTCCAACTTGCTCGCAGTGCCTGGAGAAGAACCCCCACCAATTTCTACCTCCTTTAACTTAGGTGCCCTCGGTGAGCGTATGGTTGTTAGCTTTCTTGGAGGTATTTTTTTCCTGCAACTAGAACATAGTTAGACACTGTGTAAAAGAGAAAATGCTGATATATAACAAATTATGACCGTCAAACTGATAATATTTAACACATACCTATGTTGCTAACTTAACTTGGTTTTGATGGTCTGAGAATCAACGCAGTCTTGAGACGCTCGCTTTGCTTCTTCGGATGCTCTGGAAATGGAAACTTGTGTGCAAAATTGAAGTGTTCGAAGTTGTTTTCATGATTTAAACAGAGATGAACTTACTGTTGAAATTACTAACACAACTGAGAGGGGGGGGTGAATCAATTGTTGCTTTGCTTAAACAATTTTAATTCAATTAAACCATTTTTTTAATCTCTCTCCAAGTGACCATCAATATTATACTACATATGGACAACATAAAAAATGAGCATCACTCACACATAAGATATACACAGAGACATATTTTCACAAGGAAACCCATAAAGGGAGAAAACCTCTTCTTCTTCGAAATGATAGGCAGTCTTTTAAGTTCTGTACATCATCTCTAATTGAGCACCAACTCAATGTGAGGCTACTACCTCTGTTTTATAAGCTCCAACTTGTTTGAGAGCACCAACTCTATGATTTCTCTAGCACCCACTAGAAGGAAGCACCAACTCCCTGAGTGTTCCAGCACCAACTGGATGGAATCACCAACTTCCAGTTACACATGCACCAACCTATATAACAGAGAACAACTATTCTCCCTTGTACCACCCTACCACCCTGGTTTTTCTGGATGCAACCATATGGAAGCTACAACTCCCTGTGTTCAAGCACCCACTTGAACCTCTGAGGACAACAATCCTCCCTAGCACCACCCTCCTCCCTGATTACAAATAAATGATTGAATAACCAATAACTCAGATAAATCAACTCTTACCACTTCTTCATTGTTCTGCAATTCTTCTTTGCTACACTATTCTTCTTCTCTGTTCATATTGGGCTTGACTTGTTGTCTCTGCCCATCTGTTCTTTCTCTGTCCTTCTCATGCTCTTTGATATGTGTACATTTTTCTCTCTTCCCCTTTTCTCTTCTGTTCAGGTTATGTTCCTTTTCTCTGAGCTTTCTTCACACTGTGCATACTGTAGTTTTACCTTTCTACAGTTCAACTCATTTTTCAGTCAAAACAACCAACATTGCACAATCTCTATGTTTTTCTTTTATGCACAACCACCACGACAGTTACACTGCGAATCTTCTTAGGCAGAGAAAACGTCTCAGCAACTGAAACACCAATCGATCAAGAATCATGAATCAATTTTGCTAACCGATTCGTAACTGATCAATTAACTGTGAGATGGAACAGTAGCCCTCCGATCATATTCAAGTTCACCTACACCGTTGGATTATGTAATGAATCTCGTGTTTATTTCTCCATTTCGCAATTCGGCATTTCGACATTCCTTGTGATGAGATAACTTGGCGCTCCATGTCGCGATCTCCAAAATGGAGCTTAGTTATTAGCGCCTTCCACAATTTTGCATTTCGACATTTCGTGATTTCGCATGTCGCGAGTTCCTGATGTGAGGCATCTCGACTCTCCAAGTCGCGATCTCCGAAATGGAGTTTAGTTGTTAGCGACTTCCACAATTTCGCATTTCGACATTTCGCGATTTTGCATGTCGCGAGTTCCTGATGCGAAGCATCTCGACTCTCCAAGTCACGATCTCTGAAATGGACTTTAGTTGTTAGCCCCTTTCATAATTTTGCATTTCGGCATTTCGCGATTTCGCATGTCGCGAGTTCCTGATGTTGGAGTACTTCGTTCCTTTGACTTTGCAATCAGTGAAATGACAATCTTTCACCACATGTCCTATGGACCCAACGGTCCAGATATTTTCGTGAATTCAAAACTTCACGACCTTCGTTGTGTTTGATCAACGGTCCATATCAATCCTCGATCCGGCGGCTAAGGTTATTTCGCATATCGCGAGTTCGGGACTCCTGTTGTGAGGGTCCTTGACACTTCCATCTCCCGGTATCCGATACTCTGAAATGGACTCAAATGAGCATCACATCGGCATTTCTCATTTCGCGACTTCGGGACTCCTGTAGTGAGAGTCCTTGACATCTCGATCTCCCGGTATCCGAAATCCTGGTAGCCGAATACTCCGAAATGGAGTTTGATTAACATCACATCGGCGTTTCGCATTTCGCGACTTCGGGACTCCTGTAGTGAGAGTCCTTGACATCTCCATCTCCCGGTATCCGAAATCCCGGTAGCCGAAACTCCGAAATGGAGTTTGACCAACACTTCGATCTTGCCATTCGATCATCAACAAGCACACCTTCGCACTGCGTTCGACTCTGTGCTAATTCCTCCTGATCTTACTTTGTTCCTGTTTTGCCATCGATGCATGCTCTGATCTTTCCATCAATGACAAGAATACTCTGCCTATTAAACATGCCAACAAACTTACTCTGCCTTTTGTCTGAAAACATGCCAACACTTACCTTGTTGCATCAACTATTCAATTCGGGACATGAGTGTGGTTCTACAAAATCTTCCACCAGATCTTCATTATGTTTAAAATTAAATTTGATAGTAGGTCGGCGACGCGGGCATGGGCTATAACGTGGTCTATCGACAATTTCAAATTTCCGTTGTTCAATCGACGCACGGGGTAACAATGTATGTGGGGCGAAACATTAACTAGCTTATTAAATGGCAGAACCCGATCGTATCTCATGATGAAAACATCCCATCGTTTCTCTAATCTAACTAGTGGATCAGGAGTCGGGGCTTCTCTTTAAACATCATTCATTGATATCTCCTAACAAAAACCCCGATGTCGATCCATCTTGTCGTACAGAGCTAACGTGGAAAAGTTGACTCAAAAGTGTGACTAGGACCCAGGGAAACCTAAGGTGACTTGGGACGAAACTAGACCGTATGAAAAGCCTACGCGGCAAAGACACATGGCACTTGAAACTGGCGTCTTCATTCAATCGTGATATTTGGAATCGGGGAATTTTCCTTAGCTAATCATTTTAACAATAGATCCTACCCTACCAACGCAAAAAAGTATCAAGGATCGACGATCAACGATAAGATTAACCAAGTGCTCCCGGATTAACCCCCTCGAAATTTGTTGATGCCAATGGTACATCGGGGATCGGCGATCGACAATGTGTCAATGTGGAAATTTTGAATGATTTAACCCTTTGATATTTCACCGAACCCGAACAAACGCATCCTCCATCGGCTATCGGGGGTTTATCATGGCTCATGTCAACATTTAGTCCTATGGTATTTCGCCGATGCCGATGGGAAATCGGCTAAATCCTAAATCTCTTGGTGAGCAACTAGCAGAAACTTTCTCTTTTTTTTACCGATGCCAATGGTATATCAACGATCGACGATTGTTGTTACTGTATGGTTATTTTAGCTGCTTGGATCTTGTCGACTATGAACATAAGTGCTCTAGTTACAACATTAGCTACAGATTATTAGTTAGAATTCCAAGTTCTTTTAGACACACAGTTTCATATTAACCGGTTCAAACAAATCTGATTTGATCGATAAGAGTCATGAAAACAAAATAATCCATCCCTCCATAGTGAACTCAATTCAGATAGAGAAAACAAGTGGTACCCAAAAGTGACAAAATTTCATAAAATATTTTAGGGTGTGTTGAGCGCTCAACACGTAGTTAATAGCAAATCCCATTCCACATTTCAAGAAAAGTCATCTTGGCCAAGTAAATCTAGCCAAGTCACAAATTCTTGATATACTTTTAGATCATAGTGACAACCAATTGGTTTAACTCTCTAACAAATTATAGAATTCTCATGGTTAAAAAAAATTACATTAATCATTAGAATAAACAAAAATTAAAACATGTCAACCATGTCATAAATGTTTGACTTAGACCTACCCCAAATCACTCTAACAAATTACAAATTTCCCATGCTTTAAAAAATTCACATTCCAATAAATATATTTTAAAAACCAACTCTTTCGCATAATTTTTTATTTTATTAATCATGCATGATATAACAATGAGATTTCATTTTACTAACCACATATGATGATAAAACAATGACTGTGCTTTTATTTGATATATCTTACCTTTATCTTATCATGTAATCTCTCTCTTTCTTTATATTTTATCTTATCATGTAATCTCTCTCTCTTTCTTTATATTTCATCTCTCTTGATTGTAAATGTTGTTACAATATTTATTTTTTAGTATGGTACTAGATATCTTAGGTATCACATATCTTTTTTCATTAATGGGTATAACTGAGAAATATATGAAATATATGATATAGCCGAGAAATCTATGTTTAGTATGACATAGAGGATAATTGTGATGACTAGTACATGGATAGTTGTCATTTATAGGATAAGAATTAATTTCAATTTCTATTTGATAACTCTTTTTTATATAGAGAACCTTATGGAGGGAAGTCAAGAACTACTTATGACTTTGACTTTTTCAAGTTGTCTATTCTTCATTAGTAGTGTGTCTTAGAGATCCACATCTGACTTTTTGCACTTAAGTGGACACGTTTTTTGATATATTTGGATCCACATGATTTTGTTAGGAATTTGGAGCATCATTCTCAACCAAGTATTGAGCTTAAGTATATCCAGTGGGGAGTAAGGGTGATCTCTTAGACCTTGAAGGTGGGTTAATGGCTGAGCTCCTTGGATTACTTCAGTATTGTAGGTACTCATACATGGAACACTCACTACTTTAGTATAGTGGTTATCACTTGTATATGGGACCCAATTTTATGGTAGATCTTGTTGGACTATTTTATCTTAGTGTCTACCACTGGCTACTTTATCATAGTGGTTATCACTTGTACATGGGACCCAAGTTTATGGTGGAGCTTGTTGGACTATTTTAACTTGGTGGTTAGCACTTGCTTCTTGTGAGGGGAACATTTTTCTAAGGGGAATGGAATGTTGAGATCCTCGATAGGTGTGTAATGGGGCCCTTGGGGCCCATAGTAGAGTACAATAATTCTGAAGGCCATTCAATGTAAGGTGGATTGTGTTATTATTAAATAAGGCTCATTATGGTAATTAGTATTGACTAAATGTAATGGGGCCTCATTAAATAATGTCCACTAGATTAGGAGGTTGTTATGATTAGAGTTATCTTGTTAGTTATAAATAAGGATGGATTCTTCCTTATGAGGGGTGTGGAGTTTATTGTATTTGGAGCTTAACTTATTGAGAGATCATCTTCATTTAACTTTAAAAGGTGAGTTTTTGTACATTAGAGATGAGATTTTTTATCTTACTCTTGGATATTTTAAAATCTAAAGTATATAACATCTATGCGGTAACCAAGACTTCCGAGGTGGTCATCCATCTCAAGATGCATCTGGCTCAAGCACGCTTAATTGTAGAGTTTTCCCCACAATCAAACTCACTTAGCTTGCTACCCTATTTGCAAAACCTTAACAAGTATTGTGTCTTATGAACTATCTAGTTAGAGCTCCCTTCACTCTTATTATTTAATCATAGAGAGGCTTTCCCATTGCAACATATTAATAATTAATACTCATGAATATGGGTCATAGATTAATGACTTACTCTAAGCAATTAATCCCAAAAAATAATACTTTTTATGTTTTTAAAATAATAATAATAAGAAAATGTGATGATTCTTTATTTTAAATGAATTTTATTTATTTATATATAATATAAATAAATAAAATTTATCCACTTATATATAATATAAATAAATAAAATTTACTTATATATATTTATGAAAAATTAAATCATCAACTTGTATACACTTAAAATTAGAAAAATAGATAAAATCCATCAATTTAGTTATAATGAAAATGATACTCATAAACAAATATGCATATATTTAGAATCTGAAAAAATAAGCATATTTAAAATTGGAAAAATATATAAAATCTATCCATAAATTTAATTATTTTAAAAATTATAATCAAAATTAAAATAATTAATAAAGTGAAAATGACCCAATATTTTATCGGTGGTAAGCAGGAGAGAAGTAGCATATCTCTTTGTTGACTCAGACAACACCCATTTTTCTCTGTCTACTTTTTCTACTTTATATTATTGAAAGGGTAACTAAATGTTTATCTTTTGCTATTATTTTAATGGAATAAATTAACTTGAAAGCAAACAGATCCGTTTTTCAATCAACTCAGATGCTAAAAAAAAATAGACCAAAATTTTAGATTCACTAAACATTTAGAACAACATAACAAAAAGACTCGCTGAAAAGAACACTCGAGAGGGAAGGGAAGATGGTTCCCAAGTTAACTTACTCCTTATTTTTTAACTTTCGTTTGCTGTGTCACTCGTTGCTAAGAAACTATACCTACACCCCATCGGTTGGCAAGGCGAGGAACTGCCTCTCACCTCTCCAGACGAGAGTCTAAAAAGACTGTTTTTCAAATCAACTTAAAAAGATCAATCCATTTTATCAAATATTATTAAAATTTATTAAAATATATTTTAAAAATTATATTTATATATATATATATATATATATATATAATTACCATTATCTTTTACATTTTAAAATCTAAAATTTCACAAAATCTTTCTCACACTGAAATAATACGTTCTCTATTCAAAATGAAAGCCATTTAACTCGGTGAATCTCTTTCTATATTTTATCTCTTAATTGTAAGTGTATTCACAACTACATAAATCCACTATGTGATTTGGTCTATGTTTTCGGCTGAGTTTATCTGGATTGCAGTTTTAGTCATTCAGCGAACATAGAAAAAAAAAAAGTCAACCATTGATCATCACAAATTAAATCAATTGCCACTACGTTGTCGATGTGATTATTACAAATAAAATATCGATATCTCAAATTGAATAGTCAATTAAGCCCCACAACCATTAATTAAAATATCGACATCTCTCATTGAATAGTCAATTAAAATATCGGAATTTCTTTTTTGGTAACAGAGCCCATTCCACGCCTTCTAGAAAACCCATTGAGAAGACCCCATAAAATCAACGGGATTAGGAACTTGAATAAATTAATGCTTTAACTCAACTTTTCCAGGCCTTCTAGAAAGTCCATTGAGAAGACCCCATAAAATCAACGGGATTAGGAACATGAATAAATTAATGCTTTAACTCAACTTTTCCACGCCTTGGGATAATAGGAGCAGCTCCCCTCATCAAATTAGAAAAGATCTAGAAGAGAGCTTTGAGCTCATGCCAAATACAAATCGGAAGAATGGGACACCGAGAATAATAGGATTGTATTACTCAAATTACACAGAGATACATCACATAAATAAGTGTTGTGAGATCCAACTTATTCCACTCTTGGAGGGAGAAGTTGAGAGAATCTCTCAACATCCTATAACAAACCCAATCCAATCCCTAAACTCTAGTATGTAGCATTAATTAGGCATTATCTCTAACACCCCTGTTAATGCCTACATTACAAAACTTCACAAATTACATAACAGAAAAGGTTACAACACTTTCTCTGACATGATACTCATTAATGCATACACCCACTCTGACGCCTCTGGATTGCGCTCTTTCTCTTCCTCTTCTTCGAGCTTTCCTTTCAATTCATTTAAAGTATAAATGTTTCAGATCATCATTCATGCACTGACAATTTTGACAAACTCTGCTCATCGGGGCTTCCATGAGAAAATATGTCAATTATTGAAACATCCTATGAACATTCCTTCATCTGACAGATATTTTTCTTTCAGCTATCTGTCAGTGTCTAGAAGGACAGTGTGGATACAGAATGTCCTCAACATTCAATTATACAAGGTGACTTCCAATCATAAGAACAATTATTCTAGAAACCAGGGCTACCAACTTATATCAAGATACAAAAGTTCCCACTTTCTTTTACATAAACACGTAAACATATAAAAAACTTTAAGCACACCACACATAATCTTTATATATTTATAATGCATTCCTACTATACAAGTTTCTTCTGCTTCTTCTCTTTCCATTCCTTGATGTTCAATTGCACCTTTTCTCGCACATCCTTCTTGGAGGAACTCAAGCAAAAAAAAATTGGATTTATCATGAAAGCTTGGACAAGTTTATCCAGAAGTGTAGGTGATTCAGATATTGCATGTCCTATGAATTGCATTGTCCAAAAGATCTGTTGAGAAACAATAACAACCTTCCATGTTAATGAAAAACCCAACCTTTGTCCAAGAATATTACCGTTGACCTTCATTGTGCAATGATCTCCTTTCCAGCCGACGATTGTTCTCAACAACAACTCCTTTAACTTGATAGATCACAAATTGTTGTGGCAGCGGCTTCCCTTGGCCAGTCCTGCATCCCCTGTTGTACTAAATTCTTGTCCTCCATCTTCTTGCACCTGCGTTTCAATATCTTGCTTCGATTTCGGTTCTATTGATTCAGATCGGTGCGCAAAGGATATATCTTTAGATACCATTTTCACATGAGTTGATATTGGTGGTGTCCCAACCGAGTCTTCAACCTGCTTAGGCACTTCTGCCATTTTCTCTTCTAGCAATTGAATTGATTCTTCCTCGGTTACTCTGAGTTTTTCCTCGTCTCCTTCTTGGATATTGTAATCCTCCTCTTCTTCTTCATCATCAAAGAAAAACACATAGTCGGTTGTGGTAAAGATTTCCATGGTAGGGAGTGGTTTTTCCAAATGGGCAACTCACCTTCAGATCATAGTAGCAATGAATTGCAAACACCAATGATGGTATTGTCTCCCTCTGGCATCGACAACAATTGTGTCCTCAGTGAGTGTAGATCGTTATACAGATCAACAAATTGCATGCATTATAGCCTGACCACTGTAATAATCAGAGAAGGTAATGCCGTCCTATGATGAATACTAAGTGGCATGGCTGATTTTCACCTGGGCTCCAATGACAGATCTTTATACAAAAGCCTGATGACATAGAGTTTCTGAATGTGCCTTCGTGTAGAGTTTGACAACGCTCCTCCTTCACGGAAGATCCTCTCTGGTGTGCCCTTCTCAAACCCTTCAACAACTCTCTTGTAGTAGTAACGACTTTTTCTCTTTCCACGGTCAATAGAATGAGTCAACAACTTTCAATTGAAGCTCAAAACCCCTCTCGTGCGCCCTTCTCGTCAGATTCTAGAGTTGTAGCGGCGTTCAACATGTACAACACTGGAAAATAATTGCGCTAAAACTATTCGCAGCGACTCCTCTTAGATGCACAGTTCACCGATGGCTTGATACATCACTGTATCGTCCTCTCTCCTTAGCTCTGATACCAAAATACAAATTGGAAGAATTAGGCACACAGAATAATAGGATTGTATCACTCAAATTACACAGAGATACATCACACTTAAATAAGTGTTGTGAGATCCAACTTATTCCACTCTTGGAAGGAGAGGTTGAGAGAATCTCTCAACATCCTCCAACAAATCGAATCCAATCCATAAATTCTAATATGTAGCATTAATTAGGCATTATCTCTAACAATGCCCTACTCTACTACCGATAAAAGAAAAATCCAACCACCTAATATAGAAAAAAAATTAAAATACAAAATGAAAAACTAACTAAGAAGGGAACAAAAATACATATCAAACAGGTAGACACAAACAATACACATTGAACTATTGATGAGAAGTTGTGTTTGATAAAACCCAAACTTAAAAGATGGACAAGGTAAAACCGAAACTTAGAAGATGGAAAGTCCTCTAATTTAAACAAGACAATTTAGTTTTCCTCTCCCATTTCTGCCATTGCTTATTATAGGATAAAATAATGAGAAATATAAGCCTAATTTTTTTTTGAATGTAATGGAAAAAAAACATAATAAACTATATTGAACTAAATTATATGAGGTTAAATATTTGACAAAACATAGTAAATTAAATACGCGTACAAATGAGTGTGGGCTAAAAAAAAAAAAAAGTTTAATGTCAAACCCGTAGATAAAAAAATCTGTATCTCAAACTAAATAGTAAATTAGATGTCATAATGAGTACTAGTACATGGTCAATGTGATTGTCATAGATAGAAAATTTGTATCTCAAATTAAGATTGTAAATTAAATATCACAACTACAACCACAAGAAGGCCAATTCCTTTAGAATTTCCTTTTTGGTAATCAATCACACTTCAATCAATTAAATATCACAAGCACAACCATGCAAATTTTTCACACTTTGAATTTTCTTTTTCATAGTCAATGTCCATTCCCACATTGGGTTTAATGGCTTTGGCATTTTGAAATTTGCAGATAATTGATTAAATTTGTAAAGCTATAAGAAAAAAAAAGAGAAATTTAGAATCTAAATTCACAAAACAAAAAACTTCAAGAATGTTAAAATTAAAATACCATAACTACATAAGTGTTAAATCCTTCATTAAAAAAAAGGT
>SNQJ01S0075254.1:0-30557 GCA_010110895.2 Picea sitchensis | reverse complement strand
CATGGTGCTTTCTGAGCTTCATGCTTCACCCATAGCTGGACATTCAGGGTTTACCAAAACCTATGAAAAGGTCAAGCATTATCTTTTCTCGAATGGTATGAAATAGGATGTCTACACCTTTGTGGATGAATGTTATGTTTGTCAATGCAACAAGGGAGAAATAGTCAAATCCCCAGGCACACTCCAACCGCTTCTAATTCCCCTTATTATTTGGAGGTATATTTCTATGGATTTCATTGTTGGCTTACCTAAATCAAGAAACAAGTCAATCATCATGGTGGTAGTCGATCGTATTTCCAAATATGCTCATTTATGTTCTCTTTAATATCCATTCACAACATCTATAGTGGCTCAAATGTTCATGGATAATATCTTTAAAATTCATGGCATGCCTCATTCTATTGTTTTTTACTGATAACCAACTTTCACCAGCAATTTTTGGCAAGAAGTGTTTAGGATCCAAGGAACCCAATTGCATCACATCAACACCTATCATCCTCATATTTATGGCCAAACAGAAGTTTTCAACAAGTTTTTGAAAATGTATTTTCGGTGTTTTTCATCTGACAGACAAAATCAGTGGGCTCAATGGTTACCCCTAGCTAAATGGTGGTACAACATTGATTATCATATAACTATTGGCATGACTCCTTTTCAAGATATCTATGGAAAAAATACACTGTCGGTTATCTCATACATACCAAGTGTCTTGAAGGTTCAATTGGTTGAAAAAATATTACAGACTGAGAGGTCATTATTCGTACCCTCAAAGAAAATTTGGTCATGGCTCAGAATCGCATGAAGAAACAATTAGATCAATGTAGTTTCGAATGTCAATTTGCTAAAAGTGATCAGGTGTTTCTTCATCTACGACCTTGTAAGTAGACTTCACTCAAAGTTGTGAACTGTCATAAACTTTCTTCCAAATTTTATGGTCCTTATACATTTCTCAAGCAAGTGGGGCATGTGGCCTACCTGTTAGTGTTACGAGGAAAATCTCTCTATGGATAGGGTAAACCACAACAGATAGGTATGAATCAAAAAATCAACTCAATTCCAGCATATGCTATATAAACCAATGTGCAAGAGATATAATAAAGATTCCTACCTCGTCCAAACGTTTGATGATGTCCATCGTTGAGCACTTCAACCCAAAGCTTTATACCTACAACAAGTTCTCAAAAACAAATTAGAGAAAGCATATAGTGATAATATAAAAGGTTAGCACATTAGATAGAATAATCCATTAATATACAAAACAAACAGTCCCATGGATAATAACTCATACATTTGCAAGATATCAATTGGACGGGAAATGAGTATTTCTATTAATAAATGATCAGCAGAAGTGAAAACATTACAGACTTCTGTGTCGGCACAGTTCAGAACCGAGAAACCAATTTCCTTCCAGTTGGGCCTCCACCACTTCAATCCTCCACCAAAGGCAAGCTCATATAAAGGATACTAATAGGTTCTCCATAAATAAGGGAAGAGCTTGGGGGATAAACACTGTGTTCAGACTTAAAGGACAAAGGGTTGCACACTCAATATGAAGTAATAATTTCTCCAGAGTAACTTTTCTCTCAAAGTTGAATTCTCTCTCCTTTTCCATAGCTCGGAATTGGATTCTTTATAACCTTAAAAATTCAAATCAAGGGTCGAGTTAGAACGTGTCTAGTATATGAAAAGACAAGAATCAAATATCTCCTATCGTGACATGGAAACCCAAAATTTAATTTTGATTTTCTGGCACAAATCCTGATGTACGCAGGTTGTAGTGGAGCAGCCTGCGTATACGCCTGTTGTATAGGGTGCAAGATGCATACAAGTGGAAAAAATTTATATTTGGTCTCTGGATTTATCAATCAGGGAAAGTGGGTCTGCATAGGAAAATCGAGTAAGGCCCTCTCTACAAGATTTCTTAGGGTGAGGAAAATATTTATCTAACAGTTAGCTCTACCCAATCATTCTAAGATACATCATGTTTTTGATGTCTCATTCTTAAAGAAAGTGATTGGAACTAAGTGCCAAATGAAAACCAATCTCCTAGAATTGGATGAAGAAGGTTCCATTTGGTTTCATTCACAAGCAGTATTGGACCAACGAGAGTGTCATCTTTTCTATTGCACCATCAAGGAAGTGTTATTTCAATGGAAACATACAACTCTAGAAGATTCCACCTAAGAGTCAGGCACCATTCTGCAACAATTTTCTTATCTCAAGCCTTGAGGACAAGGTTTCTTTTGAATGGGGAGGGCATGTTAGGGACCTAACCTCGCTAACCCCTCATGTAGGTAGAATAATATATTTTACATGTAATAAAGGCCAACATTAGTTAATAATGCATATTTAATAAATGTGAACAAGTCAATGTGAGAAGACCTAATATAAGCTTCCACTTATAGAAAGATATTCCTTTATAATGTTATTTAGAAGATATAATTAGTATAAATAAGAGTAAGAGGCATGAGAAATAATTTTCTTGAGGTTTCCCCCTCAAAGAGGAAAGTGAACATTGTTTTCTATCAATAAAGGTATCATTTTTTGTTGTGGTTCTCTACATTTTGTTGTTCCATCGGTATTTTTTGTAGTATTTTTTTCTGCTTAATATAATAGAACTGGTACCTAAAATATATGAGCACTCCCCAAGTTGTAGGATTATAAAGATGGAAGGAAGAAGATGACAAATTCATCATCAGTCTCATTATATGAATTGTGTGTCTACCTAGAAAAGGGGACCTCATGCCAAAGATTACAGATCCCATTGTCTCGATCCACAAATTCACAGGAAGCATGGAAAAAAATAACTCCAAGGTTTTGGTCATCATCTAGGTAACCAACCCACATATTAAGCAATCTTGCATCATAGTCTTCCTATGCCTCAAATCATCCAGTCAAGTGTCATATGTAAAACTAAAAATGTTGGATGCAATTGCTCAAATAGTTGAACAAGGTGAGGCATTCAATTGGGATGAAAATGTTGTCAACATTATAAAAACAAATTGTGGAGAATTCCAAGAGACATGTGAGTCCATCAGGTACCCCTCTCAGCTAATCTGGCTGGAAATGACCCAAGTCTTCCTAGTCAGTGAGACTGCATTCACAAGAACAACAACCCCAATAATGTTCAAATTTCATCACTTCGTGTCTTAATGCAAAGGGAAGACTGAGGGGATGACTCCTTACTTCATTTTTCAGGAATGGGTCAAAACATTGAAGAACATATCACAATGACGAAGAGGTGTATAGAGCATCAGAAGGTCACTTCCATCTATGGCCCACATACAATTGGGACTCAACTGTAAAAAAAATTTGGTGTGGACATGACATAATAGAGGAACCAAAATATCTCTCATACCAACCGACTTTTGAGGAAATATTTGAAGAAATCCAATGGCAGTCCAACACTCACTCTAGTTCCACCTTTTTCTATGAATCCCAAAATGGAAATCATCCTACCTTTCAAATATTGATAAATTGAAGAGGAATAGGAATTTGTCGCCTATATTATTCCCTTTGTAGTAAGTGATGAGTTGACATCAAAATATCCTAATAAAAATTCAATCGGATTGAAACAATTACAACACATGGAAATGCCAACAGAATTGCCTAATGACACGACCGAGAATTACTTTCAATCCTTCCTCCAAACAACAGGAGAAGTCAATTTTGAGGACCCTCATATGAATAAAAATATAGAACAAGTCGTGCACCAAGTACTAATTGCAAAAAAAGTTCGGCATGGGAAGACAACATGAGAATAAGATCAAAAACATCAACAAGTGTTGGAATCAAGTGATGTCTCATAGTATGATAAATAAATAGAAAAATCAAAATAAATTATAATGGAGGCCCTAGACAACATAATTACAATTTAGTGATAGATGAAAATTTGCATGGAAAATATGCAACAACAAGTGAAACAAGAAACCAAGGAAGCGGAAGTGGTTGCCAAGGAAATAAAAGCGAAAAAGGGTGAATCCAGTAGGATAAATATCAAACCACCATGACCACAACAATCCACTATTTACCTAACAAAGGATCCATCACTAACCATATCGACTCGCATAGTACAAGAAAATCTGGAATAGTTGAATGTACCTTAGTAGTTGATTGCCCCATTATTATGAACTAGATGCTTAAAATATCAGAAAAAACCAAAAGTACACATCATGTACACCAATTTGAGTGTGGATTATAACTCCAAGATAGATTTAAGAGAGACGAGCTATAGAATAACTCATCAAAGAATAGGATAACCTTCTCCAAATACCCAAATACATTCATACATCACAATTCACATTTTCTCAATAATGAATACAGGATATCTATATATACCTATTCACACATTGCACATGAGGCCCTTTATTATTAGTCCGGTCCTATTACATATACATTTACACATTACATGTACATTTAACCCCATATACACCCCCCCTTGGGGTTATATCATATATATTTAACCCCATATATTCCCCCCGATGTCCAGGGTCATAACATACTACCCTCCTTCAAAAATCTTTGTCCTCAAAGATTTGTTGTTAAATGATTTACATATGATGAAACCAAGTAATGTGATTTTCCCATGTTCTCACTTTCTTCTTTCCATTGACGATGATCCATACATCAAAAATCAATTCTTTTTCACCTTAATACTTGATGGTTGGTTGTTGCATAATTTTCTTTCCTTTGATTCCATGTATTCTTGTTGTAAATTCTCCAATTTGTAGTAGTTGTGGGTCTTTGATAATATCTTGTTGAAGAGTCTTTTTTTGATTCCCTGTTCTAGGAATATTGATAAGTATTCCATCTTCTTTCTTGATAATGCTGATAACAATCTTCTTGTGTTCCTTGAAATCTTTCCTGGTAATGAGGGTGTCAATATGGTTTCATATTTTCCAACTTTCTTTCACTCTTCACACCCATTTCATATATATTATTTTCAGAGACATTGGAATCCTCTATCCTCTTTGCTTGGTATTTGATTCCTCTATCCTTAGAGAGAATACCATCATATTTGACATGTACATCCTTTAGATGAAGTTCAACTTCTTCAAGTATCTTTTGGTGACGTTCTTGAATCTTGTCTTCTTTCTCCTTTTGAAGTTGCAATGTGATCACATATATCAAATTATGATNAACCTTCTTGTAAATTTCATCTTCAAGTCCTTTGGTAGTCTCTTCATCCAAGATCTTTGTTTTTTCTTGATTTTGATTATGTTTCTTTTCTTCTTTCAATATCTTGACCTCATCTAGTAGTTTTTTATTATGGGTTCTTAATCTACCTATTTCTTTGTTTTTCAATTCTTCATTTAACTTGTTCTTTTCCCACTTCCCTTTCCTACTCTTTCCTTGTTTTAATTTTTGAACCTTCTTAATGAGTGTTTGATTAAGGTCTTTTATCTTAGACATCGCATCACCCTTCTTCTTGATCTCTTGTTTTTTGTTCTTTTAACTCATATTGAATTCTAAAAATTTCCTCCATTTTTGTATCCTTAATCCATTTATCTGAGAAGAGTTTTTCAAAGTCTTCCCATGCCATCTTCCATTTATTATCCTTATCAATACTTATCCACCACTTTTAGGCTTCACAAAAAAAAATGTATTTCCATTGAAACAGTCATACCATATTCCTTTACCAACTTCAACCATTCCATAGGATCTATTTCATCTTTACATTCATCTCCTATAAATTGAGGTAATTCCATTGATTCATAAGCGAGGTCTAACCACAACCTTCAAATCCAACCACAATATATTAGTAGTAATGATCTAATATAATCATTATCCCTTTTCCAATACAATTCCGCATGTTCTTTCTTTCCAATGGATTTTGAATCAACTCAATTGGACATCCCAATCAAAATTTATGATAGTTTTAAGTGAGGGTACCTTTGAAACCCTGATTTGGAGTCTGTCCTTTTGGCCAACCTTCCTTCTGATATAACTCTAAAATTTTGGCTCTTATGAATATGAAAGTCTATCATGTAGTACTATGGTAATTATTCTATGCAATTCCACAGGTCTGAAAACAAATTGATGTGCCAAGTGAAAGTTATGGTAACTTTCTCAAAACTTGTTGATTTTTTTCTTTTTCGAGAGAGAGAACTTGTACAAAATACCATGCAACAATTTTCTATTATATGATTTTGAAATTTTTACTTGAAACAATATGGATTGTTATATTTCCAATATAACTAAAAGCACAAAATGTGGATATTTAATGAAGCATATATGGCCATTTTACCCAGAACACCTCTCTGAGACTAGTTTAGTGTTAGTAAAAAACCCTAATTTCCACCACTCATATTCCTAACTTAAAATAACACAAAACCTGAAATTTTGACAAAGTGAATTTCACTATGTTTTCTTAGTATCCTGAAAATTTCACACTCTAAAACATCACAAAACAAAATTTATAGAGAAATTCCCAAAATGACTCATTTGAGAAAGATTTCATGGATAATAAAAATCCCTAATTTCCACATGTTGTATCTTTGAAAGTAAAATGACCCAGAACTTGAAATTTTTATTCCACGTAGTTCGCTATGTTTTCTCAATACTTTGAAAATTTCATAGTTTTAAACTTCGCAGAAAAACATTTATAGAAAAAATTCCAAGATGACTTAATTGAAGTAGAAAATCCCTAAGATTGATGCTCTAATTCAAATTTTTATGGACCAAATGCTTAAAATATCATAATAAACTGAAAGAACACACCATGTACACCAATGTGAGCATGGAGCATAACTAAAAGATAGATACAAGAGACAAGTTACACAATAACTCCTTAAAGAATAGGAGAGCATCCTCTAAATACCCAAATACATTCATACATCACGATTCACATTATCTCATTGATGAATACATGATCTCTCTATATACCTATTCACACATTTTACATGAGGCCTCTATATTATTAGGTCGATCCTACTACATATACATTTACATATTATATGTACATTTAACTGCATATATGGCCCCCCATTAGGGCTATATCATATACATTTAATGTCATATATTCCCCCTTTGGGGTCATATCACCCATAATAGTCGGCCTTCCCACAACAATTGATCACCGCACAACAGTCAACTACCCACAACAATTAACCAGTCCATACAAGTCTACCACATCACATCAACTACCTCAGTTGAATGACCATCCAATGGGACAAGAGAGGATAGAGAAACAGAAACAGAGGACCCAACAACAACCTTAGGAGAAAACATAACGATAAAGAAGCATGAAAAATTTGGAGAAATAAAGGGGAACATGGAAGGAACAAGTACGCATGATTCGTAAATGAATGTAGTACTTAGAAATTGTCTCATGTATTTTTCCAACATATGTAGTCAATTGAAAGTATATGAGGAACTTATTAAAGAACTCACCAATAGAAAAAACACTACATCCAATCCACGTACCTATGATGTTCTCACCAGATAAATTCAATAGGAAAAATAATTCGAAGAAGACTTACTAGCTCAAGAATGTCAATGGTTTCAAGATGGAAAGAATGCCCAAGTCGAAGCTAGTATTGCATCAAAACACATCATAGAAACCCTCAAGGAAATCCAAAGTATGTAGAGGAAATACAACCTAGAATTGGAAGGTGTTCAAAATGCTTCTCTTTCAAAAAAACTCGAATATTTGGTGCAAATGAAAACACCAAGTCTAAAAGAAAAACAAGTGGTTGAAGAATGACAAGATTTTGAAACTTGACTACGAGTGACACAACATATTCATTGTCTCTATGCCAAGAAACTTGCATCTACTCGCATGCCAGAAACAAAACAACCCGTTACTTCCCCTCTGCAACCAAGATTTCATTTTTTCAATCCCAAAACATATGTCAACAAACCTGTTGAAGAAGCTAGGGAACCTACATTGTTGACCATTTAAAATAAGGAAGACTTGTTGAAAAATAAAAGAGTTGAGTATGAAGCTAAAACATGTCTCAATGAAGCATCAGTCAACCAACCAGAACCAACACTACAATCAAACCTCGAAACAAAAGAAGAATCAGATCCAACAAAATTGGTTCCACCAGCAACAATCAAAGACAAATGTTAGGCACCTAACCCCTTATGTAGGTAGAACAATGTATTTTGATGTAATAAAGGTCAATATTAATAAGGCCTTGCAATAAGGTAGAATAAATTGAATGTAAGAAGACCTAATAGAAGCTTTTGCTTCTAGTAGGATCTTCCTCTATATGCTTCTCTTGATAGACATATTTAGTATAAATAGGAGTCGAAGGTATGTGAACCCTAGCTTGGATATTATTGTAATATAGCTCTGCTCAAATAGAGTTTTCCCCCTCGAAGAGGCCCGTGAACATTTCTCTCGATAATCGAAGTGCTCTTTTTGGTGTTATTATGTTATCATTTCAGTATTATTGTGGTGTTATTCTGGTTATATTTTTGTTCATTTGCCATTTCTAGCATTTTATTTTTGTTAGGTGTACTTTTTATATATGGAATATTACAAAAAACCTCCATAAAGAACTCAATAATCACCTCCATCAAGAACTCCAAAATAACCTCCATCAAGCACTCAAGTAGTGCCACCACTCTGCACTAAAGCAAAACAGTCACAGACAATATTTTGTAAAATTTAGCACTTAATCAATTTTTGTAATTTTCCAAATCTCCCTCTTCTTCAAGACCAAGAAGGATTTGAGGTTGGGGTAGATGTTAGAGAGCCTAGTTGACCAATTTTATTAGGTCAAACAATTGACCAAGGGAGATTGTCATTCGACTGTGAAAGGAAGTCAACTAGAAAAGTCAAATCGATCAACAATTTTCTATGATATGATTTTGAAATTTTTACCTGAAACAATATGGCTTGTTATATTTATAATGCAACTAGCAGCACAAATGTGGATATTTAATGAAGCATATATGACCAATTTACCTAGAACACCTCTTTGAGACTAGTTTAGGGTTAGTAAAAAACCCTAATTTCCACCACTCATATATCCTAACTTAAAATAACACAAAACATGAAATTTTGATAAAGTGAATTTCACTATGTTTTCTTAGTATCCTGAAAATGTCACACTCTGAAACATCACAAAACACAATTAATAGAGAAATTCCCAAAATGACTCATTTGAGAATGATTTCAGGGATAGTAAAAATCTCTAAATTCCACATGTTGCATCTCTGAAATTAAAATGACCAAGAACCTGAAATTTTTATTGCACATAGTTCGCTATGTTTTATCAATACTTTGAAAATTTCATAGTTCTAAACTTCGTTGAAAAAATTTATAACAAAAATTCCAAGATGACTAGCTTGAAGCAACAAAACCCTAAGATTGATGCTCTAATTCCAAATGTTATGAACCAAATGATTAAAATATCATAATAAACTAGAAGTACACACCATATACACCAATGTCAGCATGGAGCATAACTCCAAGATAGATACGAGAGACAAGTTACACAATAACTCATTAAAGAATAGGAGAACCTCCTCTAAATACCCAAATACATCCATACATCACGATTCACATTTTCTCATTAATCAATACATGAGCTCTCTATATATACGTATTCACACATTTTACATGAGGCCCCTTTATTATTAGGTCCACCCTATTACATATGCATTTACACATTACATGTAATTTTAACCCCATATACTCCCCCCCATTGGGGCCATATCATATACATTTAACCCCATATATTCCCCCTTTGGGGTCATATCACCCATAATAGTCGGCTTTCCCACAACAGTCGATCACCCCACAATAGTTAACCAATCCACAATAGTCAACCACATCACATCAACTACCTCAGTTGACTGACCATCAAATGGGACAAGAGCGGATAGAGAAACAGAAATAGAGGACCCAACAACAGCCTTAGGAGAAAACATAACGACAAAGAAGCTTGAAAACTTTGAAGAAATAAAGGGGAACATGGAAGGAATAAGTACACATGATTCTTACATGAATGTAGTATTTAGCAATTGTCTCATGTAATTTTTCAACATATGCAGTCAATTGAAAGTATATCACGACCTTATTAAAGACCTCACCAACAGAAAAAACACTACATCCAATCCACGTGGCTACGTTGTTCTCACCAGACAAATTCAATAGGAAAAATAAGTCGAACAAGACTTACTAGATCAAGAACATCAATGGTTTCAAGATGGAAAGAATTCCCAAGTGGAAGCTAGTACTACATCAAAACACATCGTAGAAAGCCTCAAGGAAATCCAAAGTATGCAGGGGAAATACAACCCGTAATTGGAAGTTTTTCAAAATGCTTCTCTTTCAGAAAAATCAAATATTTGGTGCAAATAAAAACACCAAGTCTAAAAGCAAAACAAGTGGTCAAAGAATGAAAAGCTTTTGAAACTTTACTATGAGTGGCATTGTTGATACTGAGAGGGGGATGAATCAGTATCAAGTACAATTTTTAAAAAAATCAACTTATACTTCAACCAAAATATATATTCAATTATTTACAATGATCAATGAATAATAGTAGAAGAGTTACACTAGTACACCGCAATACACCATGCACAATATATGAGAAATAATCAATAGTTATTGTTCAAGGGAAGTAATGACTTACAAGGGAAGCTACAACTTCCAAATATAAAGGGAGGGATAAAATATCAAGAGAGGGTTGACCTCTCCATCCTTTCCCATTCCTTCCACCTGTTGGCATAGGGGAAGACCCGGGGTTCAACTCTAACAGCGCACCAACAAGCCCTAACTACTGGCCCTTTCGAAAACACCTGCAAAGTAGATGCAGACTCACCCGAAGTAGCAATAGGGGGTTACAGGACAAAGGTGTCTACAACCAGAGAAAATGCAACGTGGATCCCAAACAACACACAGAGAGCTAGTTATTCTCTACCAACTTAAGCCTACTTCGCACAGTTATATCTCAGATCTAGCACAATAATGCAACAATAGAATAAAAGAAAGAAAAGAACATTGCATCAACCACAAAGGACAACAAGATATACATGGTTCACCCTCCCCCTAGGGATACGTCCACAGAACTATGTTTCTTGATATATTATATGAAAACATACAGTTCTATCTGTGCACTTAGCTTTCATATCTCTCTCTTTTTCTCTTCTTTTCTCCCCTCCCTGCGCACCCAACTGCAGGGTTGATCTTTTCACCTAGCTGAAGATCTTACAATACAAGAATATCCTCACAACACAATACTCTCCTCACACAACAAAAATAATCACTCAACATCAACAACACAATCCACTTCGAATGAACCCTCCCAGGTATTCTAGACATTTATTTATACATTACATGACAAACGTCTAGGTGTCAAAACCCTAGATCCAAAATCCCTAGGTGTCTAAAACCCTAGGTCAACTTGACCCTTGTTTTTAGGGCTTCGCTAGCCTATCTTTAATTATTTCCCGCGAGGTGCTCCAAAGAATCCGTTGGTGGATTTTTCCGCTTGTTGATTCATCCACGATCCATCTTTCCTTTTTGATCTATATTCCCCAATATTCTCATTCAATGGCTCGCTTTCCCTTAATTCTCTCCTTCTTTTTTGATTCTTTGACCACTTCGACCCAATCTCAATCCATGTGCCTTCCATGCAGTTTGTACTTCACCTTTCTTCCTTAATCTTCGCTTTCTTCCATAACCAAGGACCAACAGGCCCCCAACACTCACATGTGACTTGTCCTGAGGCCCTGAAGGCCTGAACCTTTTGTTTTGTTTCGATTTTAGACTGGACGAAGAAGTCTATGTTCTCTGCTCTATCCCTCCCTTCCTTGTGTAGACTGTCTTTTCTGTGTCTGGTACCTAGTTTCAACTACACTTGGTACCTAGACCCTTCTTCTTCTGCTTTTACTGAGAGCTATGAGGCAGCTGGTTGTCGTAGTAAAATTTCAATCGGCTCCCATTCACTAAACCTTCCTTCCATTCTCCATTCAAAGTGTTCAAATTTGTAGCTCCTCCTTCTGTAACATACGAAACCTCATATGTCCCAAGACACTGTGTCCTGAACTTCCTTGGATGTTTCATGAACTTGCTTTCATATACCAATACTAGATATCCTTGCTTAAATGCTTTCTTCTTGATATGTATGTCATGGTAAGCCTTCTCTTGTTCCTTATATACCTACTGATGAAATCCTGCAATAAACCTGTCTTCCTCTTGTTCCACCAACTGTGCAAGCCTATTTTTAACAATGCGAGTGTCATCCATATCTGTGAATGCTGCAATTGTTAGAATAGGAACCAAATATTCCATAGGTACCATTGCTTCTAGACCATAAACCAACTTAAAGGGAGTCTACATTGTCAGCTTCTTACAAGTGGTTCTATAAGCCCATAAAATTGTTGGTACTCTCAAATCCCAATCATCCTTGTTTTCACTACAAATCTTTGTTAGCATTGTCTCCAAGATCTTATTGAAAGCTTCGACTATAACATTCACTTGTGGATGGTATGGAGTGATCTTCTGATGGTGGACTGTAAATTCCTGAGTCAGGGCTTCAATATTCTTATTAATAAAATGTGTACCTTGATCACTCATAAGGATCTTCGGGCATCCAAATCGGGTTATGAGATCATCAAATATGAACCGCATAGTTGTAGTTGCACTACAGTCCTTAACTTCTCTTGCTTCTACCCATATGGTCAAATACTCTATTGCAGTGATTATGTATCGAGCTCCTATGCACTTTCCTGGTGGGTTGATAGGGCCCACAAAATCAATAACCCTTTTCTCAAATGCCTGCAAGGTTAGTTGAGGTGATAAATGCATCTCATATTGTCTGGAAGGTTTCCCAACTCTTTGGCATACATCGTAGGCCCTGTAGTATTCCTTAGCATCCTTGTGTAAAGTGGGCCACTAGAGGCCAGCTCTAAGAACCTTCTGCGTTGTTTCTTTCGCTACATAATTTCCTGTTGCGATGCCTTCATGTGCTTATTTCAGAATCAGTGGTCATTATGCCTCCATAACACATCTCCGCAAGATCTCATCAGGTCCCATCTTATATAGTTTTTCGACTATAAGTGAAAAATATGCAGCACAAACTACCAGTTGTTTCTTCGGAATGATTGTATATTCGCGAGGTGCCATTCTTCTTGATATGAACTAGACTATCCTGGAAAAGTGATCATCAACCTTTCTGATGGCTAGCAACTGTGCATCTGGTAGTGTATCCTCCAAACTAGTAGGTTCCTCTCCATGTTCTATCCTAGACAAGTGGTTAGGTCCCTTATTCAGTCTCCCTGTCTTGACCACAATCTCAAAATCATATTCCTGGAATAGTAGTATCCATTTGCATATTCTTCCCCCCAAGACTAGCTTGTTGAATAGGTATTTCAATGCAGATTGCTCAGTGAACATCTTAAAATGTCCTCCCAATAAGTAGTATTGAAACTTCTACAACACGTACACCATGGCTAAACCTTCTCTCTCAGTGGTAGTGTAATTTATCTCAGTTGTGGAGAGATTCCTACTAGAAAAGGATAATGTATGGTCAATATCTCTTGCTCCTGGTTGTGCTAACACTGCTCCTAATGCAATAGATGAAGCATCGACATGCACATGAAATTCCTTACTCCAATCTGGGAAAACCAGAAAGGGCACAGTGACCATTTTCTGTTTCAGTGTGTCAAATCTTTGCTGACATTCCTCTGACCATTGAAACTGACAATATTTCTTTAAAATATTTTCCATGGGTGTTTTTATCTGTGCATAGACCTTGATGAACTTTCTATAGTATCCAGTATGTACCAGCACAGTGCGCAACTGTCTAACTGAAGTAGGAGGAGGTAGATTAACAATGATGGAAATATTGGAAGGATCTACCAGCAACCCCTTCTTACACACAATGTGGCCTAGCAGCACTCCAAAGGCTGAAAAGAAGATACACTTCTTCAGGTTCAGAGAAATCTAACATTGCCTACACTTATCCAACATTAGTCTTAAACATTCAATAAGATTTTTCAATAAGCTAAAAACAATCCAATCATCAAAATATGCTTCCAAAAATTTATGTAAAAATTCCTTGAATGCTTCGACCACCACTCTAGAAAAGATGGTTGGTGCATTCTTCAGTCCAAAAGGCATCACTGTGTACTGGAAAGAACCCCATTCAGTTGCAAATATGGTCTTATGGCGATCTTTCTTAGCAATCCTGATATGGTAATAACCTGAAAATCCATCTGTGAAGGAGTAAAATTCCCGTCCTCCCAAATTATCTAACACTTCATCAGTAAACGATGTAGGAAATGGATCATGTAAGAAGGAATCATTTAGTTTCCTTAAATCTACACAGATTATGATCTCTCTTATCTTCTTATCCTAGACCACCATAGGGCTAATCCATTCTGATTCTTCAACAGGTTCTATGATTCCTGCTTCCAACATTATGTCTAATTCAATCTTGACTTTATGCTTATACATGGGATTCCATCTATAGGGTCTCTGCTTGACTGGCCTTGCGTCTGGTTTTAAGGGTATCTTCATTTCTCCCATGGGCCCTTTAATTCCCTTCATGTCGGTGAACTTTGTTGGAAACAATTCTCGATATTCATGCAGTAGTTTTGTGATCTTGTCAATAGTGATGTTGGAGCCACCTTTGTTTTTCTAGCCTGTCACAAATTTCATTCTTAATGCTTGAAATCGAAATATGGTTTTCCTATTTTCCCTCTAAGGTTTCAAAATCTCTGAAGCTTTATCACGTGAGCAGTGATGATTATTATACTCTCAAGGTGAGTCCTACCTTTCTTTAAAACCTTTCCTCTTTTGTTCTACCTCGAGATCTCGTAGGTCGGATACTATAAGTCATCTAGTTCACATGCCTCGAGCTATGAAACAACGAAATCGTTTTAATTTTTCACTCAGGACAGTAATGAGGGTAAAGTTTTCCCTAACCCATGATTAAATGTCGTAGATGCAAGAATGAGGGTAAAGTTTTCCTAACCCATGATTAAATGTCATCGGTGTTTCACTTCTACGCTCAATTAATCACCAAATCCAAAAAATTATTGTCATAGCCCTGATAGCCGAGAACATGAGGTCCTTATTTTAGTAACCCGTATCAAGGTTAAAGGTAAAAGCTAAACCATGGTAAAAATTTATGTCGTCATTTCACCACTCAGCGTTTTCCTTTTCAAAATTTACACTGTCTAAACCCCGACTCGCAAAATCACGATAAGGATATAAACGTAATTAATTAATTACTAAATCCGAGTTTATCTTCCCTTTTTATTAAGTCGTATTATCGCGATCTCGTGGTTTCGCAGCTCAGCATGCAAACCCCGCGAAAACTTATTTTCGAAGCTCCGAGTCGCGATAGGGCGAATATAATAATTGTGAAATTAATTGAGCCCCTAATCATGATTTCATTTTTATTAACCAAAATCGATCATCGCAGTCTCAGGTGTTAGAGGTTCAAAGTGTTAAAGTAAAACCCCCAATATAACGAATACCGAAATATTGATTAATGTTGGTAAAACTGGATTAATTAAGCTAAATCAATACATATCCCGTGTTTCGATGCTTGCACAATTTACGAGGTATCCTTAGTCTTTCCATATGCCAACTGACATTTTAAACCACCAAAATTTTATGGCATTAATGAGGAAATAGGGCAAATCGATGAATATAAGATCGGATTTTTATGGAAAAATTTATTTCTAAACATGATTTGATAGAATTGTTCTGAAAGGTACCGAGTTTTTGAATATATATAAGAGTTGTGGTTCATTATAAAAAATGCATTTTCATATCACGCAGAGCACATTATCTCTGAGAAAACTGACTTCTATATGTATATGTATTTCTATCGCAAAAGAGCTAAAACACAATCTCCAGCCATGGCTCCGCGAAAAGCATCCAAAGCCAATGTTGAGGTTTCGGGACAAGGCTCAGAAAATTTCGCTAATACTTCACCTTGAAGTATCGATTCGGTCCCGAATTGGTTGTTCGTTTCAGATGTTCTGCAGGCAGAATTGGTGGATTATTCTGATGACTCCAGCGACAACGAAAAAGATGATATAACCACCAAGTACAAAATAGTCATCCAATTTGAAATGCACAAAGTAGTAGCCAGGCCACGATTGATTCCATATTATGACATGGTCAGATGGGCATTAGACCATCTGGACATACCGACCAGAACCATCATGAATGAGCAGAAAGTCACCATCGAGACTTTGAGGCCGAAACATCTGCAAGCCATGTATAAGCTACCCACAAAGTCCGACTACACATATGGCATCGAATTCTTGGAGGAGTTCAAGCAGAAGGAATGTGTATAGTATGATAAAACCATTTCCAGTTTAATAAAAGATTGGGTTTCAAACACCGTGAAGTTCAGAGCTGATAGCCACAGCATATATTCAATCGCTTCTTTAGAACCACAGTACAAATATGTAGCCATGATGATATGCAGGTTATACAGGAGAGAGGACACCTCACATTTTTTTCTTCCGTGGGTGCCTCTAATGTTTCGGGTCACCGAAGGCAGTTCCTTAGACTCGGAAAAAATGATGTCCGATAGCTTGACCAGTCAGGTCACAGAGTATCGGGCGCAGAAAGAGAACGAGAAGGCGTATTCATTTTTCATGTCTTCATATATTATGGACGCAATTTTTATTTTAACACCATTTCCCTTAATGAGCTGGAGTTGGACTCCAGTAGAAGATGAGCCCATACACGTTTATCATGCAAAATTATGGGAAAACAAAGCGACAAATTTTGTGTATGAAATCTTAAACTAGGTGATGCTGCCCCTGCATGTCACTATTTTCGGTCACCCGCCACCCAGGATCTCGGACAACATAGTAACGAATCTAAGAAGCATAGCAGACTGGTATGTAGAAGAATAATTTTCATACCTCAGATTTTTCGGGGCTTCGGTCCCCCCGCGTGCATTGCCATTGTTCATTTCCGACAAGTTGGATTTTCATGAGGTTGCTAGGCAAACAGTAATTGGTGGTATAAGCAAAGAGCTTAAGGGATACTCAAAGAAGGTATGGCCACCTTTTACTATTCATTTGAATTCTTATTCTTTATTATATTTCGGGCATGCCAAAGATGAGGCAACATCCCTGGAAGACCTAAATTTGGTCTCCATTGAATACAAGAAGCACAATCCGCAAAGGGTCGTGGGTAATCATTTGGCCAATTGTGGGCTCAAGAGATTTGAGCATGAGAATTCACCCTCGAATGACATTTTCCGAGGCGCAAGGTCCTATGCTGAGATTCTATCTCGGATACAAACTTTGGCACCCGAAGAAAGAGTCTATGTTGTGAAGTTCCAGGAACATCGACGCAGTTGTCTTCCCGCAGTGTTGCGGGGTGAAAGTCCGAGTATGTCGGAGGCGTAACAAAGAGATGTTGAAGGCTCTAAGGATGCAACTCCCGATCAAGAAAAACATCAAGACGAAGGAGAGAAAACTAAGAGTTCGAAAGCAGAGATAAAGACTCCCGACCCACCGAAGAAGCAGAGTCCGGTTACTACTACAGGAAAATCAGCGAAGCAGATCGGGGAACCTATCACATCAGTTACCCGCTTGCAGTCGACTTAGGGAAATATTGATGCAGGATGGATCTTCAATGAAGAGTTGAGGCCTATAAGGGTGGAAGAACTCCCTCTGAATGAGTTTTTCTTCGATAAGAAGAGAAAGGCAGTGGTAAAGAGGGAATTCTATCAGGAAGGAGAGTCAACCCCAAAGAAATACAAAGTCATAACTGATGGGAAGGATAAGAAGAATGAACAATTTACGACTAAAATAGGAGGGACATTAGGAGCATATGCCTCGGCAAACCAATTCTCAGTCGGGATTTTGAAAAACCAGCTTAAACGAAAAAATCACCTCATCAATACCCTTGAAGCCAGACTAGCCACGGAAATAGAAACTGCCAAAGACCAGGCGAGCATAGGAATAGAGCAAGCCAGGTTGGCCGATCAAAACGAGATAGAGCTACTGAAGACTAAGCTCGAGAAAGCACAGTTGGTGGTCTGAGATGGTAAGATGCAAGTGAGCCAACAAAGAGATTTGGTCCAACAGCTGGAGGCTAGGGTGGAAATCGTCGAAAGAAAAGTGATAGATATCGGGATGTTTTAGTCCCAGGCGATGGAGATTCGGGGCAGAGTCTTTGCGGCTCAACAAAATTTACTCAGCAAGGTAGGGGAGATTTGGGACAATTGCTTACTGGTTAATCAAGTTTTGGAGAACTTATCTGCCAGAGAAAGAGAAGCTGGAGAAGCACGGGTCGCCTTCCAAGAGGCTGTAATAGCCACAAACAACAGGGGTTTGGGAAGTACTCCCAGGTTCACCATTTCGGAGCAGACCAGAGGAAAGATTCGATTAAAAGAATGGGATCACAACATCGCCAAAGGAAAGAAGCAAGCCAAAAAGATAACGAATTACTTAGAAGAGGCCTTTAGATCTATAGATGGCGATCTGCTAGGCATTGATAGTGGAGGTAATGTCGAGGCGTTGATGCAAATGAATATCGCAAAAATCTCGCTTGATCTAAAGGAAAAAGAGGAAAGATATTCGGTCGAGATTTCCCAAGTGACTATGGCAGACATAGTCCAAATAGACAAATGTATGATTAAACCAAGAGCGCAATTATGGGCTATCGACATCATAGACAGACAGATGGAAGATAGGCTGCAACAGTTAGCCCAAGAATGTTACTTTTTTTAAGCCAACTGCCAAGCAAAACCGTCAAGGCTGATATCTGAGCTAGTTGAAAGATGTGTCATCTCTACCGAGCATTCACGAGCACAAATGTCTGGCACCAAGTGAAGACAGAGAAGAAGAAATGGAGCGATTTCTCTCCTCCCTATCATAACCAAAATTTTGTAACGATTGAGATTCTATCTTATTTGTAAAACTGTATAAATACACCAAAGAAAGAAAGGAAAAAGGCTGGACCTTTTTGTGTCGATTGTAACGGAGTTTTGTATTTTGAGAGTTAATACAAAGCAAATGTGAAGGTTCTGAATTCTGTCAAGACTGTGTTATGAGTTTGTTTTCTTGTATCTCATATTTCATTTCATTTCATATTCTTAACTGATGAATGCTTCGTTATAATTTAGTACGACCACTACTATAGCGAATGAATTTTGGTTTTCTGTAATTGTTTACTATTTTTCCTCTGTACCAACTATCAGCGGGTGTAAGACCAGTCAACACTTTCAGAATTGTATACATATTTTATACTACATCGGGTTATTTCCTTACACTTTTCCTCTCCTGTTTATACGTAAGATTCTCCCTTGATAGGAGCCTTACACCATAGACAGCTAAATGTTCTTCTCCCGCCTCATAGATTTTATTAAGATATAACTCAGTTACGGGAAAGAGCCTTTGATTTGCACCCCATTTTATTTCCGAACCGTAAATTCTCTTTTATACGACCAAATTGAGACAACACTTAATTTCTCTCTGAAGTTTTTCTTATTTTACTGTTTCTCCATGACTGTCCCTGTACCAACCCAGCCTAATATCAAACCCAGATTATCAAATCAAACACACATTGTCTTAAAACTTTTCGACACTATTCTTAAAACAGCTACTACCCAGGTTGAACTCGAACGTTCATGGGCTGCGATTGAATAGGATATAACTATCCAGGAACAGTTGGAAGCTAGACAACGCCAACGTAGAAATCTTCCTTAGTTTCCTTGACCAAAGGTTGACGTTTCTCTCTTCTCCACCCTTTAACCACTTTCGAATGCCTAGACACTGTACTTCTAAGCCTTAAGTACAGACTCTAGAACAACATCTTTCTGGTGCCGTTGTCGAGGACCGAAGTTACGAAATCTTTTTTCCTGGGAAAATGACATTTGTTTTTCGTTGAAAGTGTTACCCTTTGATAGTGAACAAAGAGTACACACCTTTTAAGGCTTCCTAATATTTCACTTGGTGACTCCACAAATAATAAACTGGCATCCAGTCGAAGGAATACCAGACAAAACCGGGATGGTAAGCAGATTATGCCCGTTACCGATCCCGAGAAGAATCTAAAGCTGAGAGGATCTCTTAAGCCAACCGCTGTAGTTTACAAACTTAAAACCCCACAACTAAAGACTAAGATTTATTTTGCACCCTCAACTTCACGCAGTCCTCTCTTGGATAATAAAGTATTAATGCCAAACTGCTCTAAAGTTAGGAGTGAGATTCATCCGAAAATCCCCTTAATACACAAAGGAAAGGGCCCTCTTGAAAGTTCGTCGACAATTGACATACCATCTTTCCTTCAGTTAAATTTACCGACCTCACCAAATTCTGAAGAGTGTGTTACACATTCGATTTCCACACCCGTCGATTCTCCTGATTTCGTCTCTTGCAAATCCGAGGAACAGAGTCCTCGCGTTCCTTATCTTTCCTCGTCGGATTTTCCTCTTCGCGAAGAAAATAAAGATTCCCTTTTAATTTTTCGAAACCCCCTCTACAACTTTCCACAAATAACGATGGCAGCCGCCGAAGGAGGAGGTGGAGGGTTTATAGGAGGAGGTGGAGGAGGAGCCCCTCGAGGAGGAGTTGGAGGCCAAGGGCCTGCCCCCCCTCCCAGAGTGTTTGCAAAAGTTGCAGCCAGATATGCTCCCTTGGTATTACCCGTCCCTCTACACGACCTTCCCGAAAATTACATAAATAATTTACCAAAATTCACCGAGGAAGGGGATCTGACCGCGGCCTAACACATTAATCTCTTCGATCAATTCGCATATATCCTAGGTGTCAAACATGAGGACGTATATTCGAGAATTCTTGTCCAACCCTTTGAAGGCCAGGTCCAAACTTGTTTTCAGAGCCTACCTGCAGCATCTATATTGTCTTATGACACTTTGGAAGATGCTTTCCTCAGACAATGGGGCGAGACAAAAGACCATCTATATTATTTAACCGAATTTGGGTCTTTAAGAAAAAAGAATTCAGAAACAGTCATGGAATTTATTCAAATATTTAACAAACTGTATAACAAAATCCCAGCCAAGGTTAAACTGTCCCAACTCATGACCAAGGTAACTTTCGTAGGGGCCTTCGAACCAGATTTTGCACTCCTTTTGTAGGAAAGAAGGAGAGCCACCCTAAACCGAATGCAGGACGATGCTGTAGAAATTGAGTCTAATATGATGGTTTCTGGTAAGCTTAAATCTAAAATAGAAACTGGAAACTGAGAGACCAAACGCTTTAGAGAACAAGCAGGTCCGCCAGGGTCTAATAGATCCGTAGATGATAGGGTAGACAATATGGCCAGAGTAATTAAAGAATTGTCTAATAAAATATCCAGAATGGAGATCGAATAGGCCAAATCTGATTCTTTCCCCAAAAAGGATTTCAAGAGGAACCCCAACCCCCCGAACCAACAAAGACAAATAAAAAATGAAGATCAAAAATTACAAGCTCCCCTAAACAACAAAAATTTTATAGGAGCTAACGATTTTCAAGACTTCAGAGATTTGGATAATGATGTCATGAAATTTGGTGATAACTGCACACAACCATATTTGACTCAAAAATATTATGAGAAATCTCTAATCACTCAACAACCATCGAATAAAGGTGAAGAAAGTGATCATGCTAACCCTTGTGAATCTCAACAAGAAACTGAGATGATGATGGTTGAGATTCAACCTAAGTACAACTTAATATCTAAGAGTAAGCCCACCTCAACTACTCAACCCAAGAAAATCCTCCAAAGAGGTCAAGCTTATGAGCCTACTCTGGAAGAGACCTTATTACCCTACAACAAACCGAAAGTGTTAAGCACACAAGGGTCCGAAATGGGAAAAGTTGAGCCCCAAGCACAAGGAACCGAAACAGTAAATAAAATTATGCCTTCAACCAAGACCATGAGTAGTAAAGAGGTCTAGATGAATAAGTCAGAAATGAAGGATTCTGAGGTCTCAACCAAAGAAACAGACAAGGTGAGCGGAGCCTTCATTTTTTAAAATGAGATAAATAAAATTAAGATACCAATCCCTTTGGTAGAATTAGCAAAAAACCCCATTTATCGGAAGCAGATTACCAAAGCGATGGGTGTCTCTGAGTTAGAAATCCAGTCTGATGTTTTAAACCTAGAAGATGACAAACCTAACATCACTTTTGGTCCCCATTTTGAAGGGGCCAAAGACACCATTGCTCCCTTTTATATCACTTTAAATGTGTATGATCAATTGCTACATAATTTCATGTTAGATTCTGGAGCCTCCCATAACGTTATACCTAAGATTATTATGGACAAGTTGGGTCTCCAGATCACCAGACCTTATGGTTATCTTTACTCTTTTGACTCAAGAAGGTTTAAGTGTATGGGGATGATAAAGGATTTGGTAGTTACCCTGGCGCAGGTCCCGGTTAAGAGTATCCTGATGGATGTGGTTATTGCAAATATTCCCCCTAAGTATGGCTTACTGTTGTCTAGGTCATGGGGATCCAAGTTGGGGGGATCTCTTCAATTGGATATGATGTTCACCACAATTACTGTGTTTGGTGGTCAGTTTACTCAGTTGTACAGAGAAACGAAATTAGCATATACAGTGAGCGACCCTCAAAACCCAAACAATTTCCCTATTTACATCGTAGACCAAGATCTGGGAAATTGTATCTTGTCTTTTGATGATGGTTTAGATGGTTGTCCGGAGGAAAACGATATAGAGAGAGAAGAGTCAAGTTACATGACAGAGGATCTGTGTAACACCGGTGTCTGGAAAATGTATTTTGACAGTGCTTCATCTTCTGAAGGGGTGGGTGCAAGAGTGCTTTTAGTGGCTCCTGAAGGTAAGTTTGTTGTTCCTTTTTCCTACCGATTGCAGTGGGATATTGATTATACTAACAACGTATGTGAGTACAAAGTGTTGGTTTTAGGATTAGAAGCTGCTAAAAAGATAAAAATAAATAACTTATAGGTATATGGAGATGCAGAGTTAATAGTCAAACAGATAAATCGACAGTACCAAGACAAGCATCCCAGATTAAGATCATACATAAATTGTGCCTAGGATCTCATGGAAAACTTTTTCTCGTCTGTAAATGTCCACTTTATCCCTCGCACAGAGAATTTACATGCTGATGCATTGGCTAAAGCAGCTTCAACCTTCTCTCCTCCCACGACTTTCAAATTGAAGTATCACATTAAAATCAGACACAGACCATCTATACCAGATAATATCCAACACTGGTAGGTCTTTGAGGATGACAAACAAATTAAGAAATTTCTTGAAGTAGTGGGCGAATTCTTCGAGACACATGCAGACCAAGAAAATCAAAATGACCCGATATGGATCATGCAAGAAGGGGAAGATCCTAAAGCCTTCCGAGAAAAAATTGTGGATCATCGTATGTTGGTCCTTAAAAACAACCAGATTCCGAAAGGATTGATTCCTTTAGAAAGACTTTTTTATCAAAATGACATACCTATAAAATCCACTTTACAACCCCAACCAAAAGAAGTGGAGGACTGTGATATAGGAACTGAAGAAGAATCCAGGGTGGTAAAAATATCCAAGTTCCTCCCTCCCGAAATGAAAATTAAGTATAAATACCTACTCAGACAGTATAAGGATGTTTTCGCCTGGTCTTATGAGGAGTTAAGAACATATGACACTTATGTAATTGATCACAAGATACCTTTGAAGCCTGGGGTCAAACCGTTTAGGCAAAATCTTAGACAGATAAACCCCATTTTGTTACCTGTGATTGAAAAATAAGTTAAGAAATTTTTAGACGTGAAAATAATCGTACCTCTGAGATACTCAGACTGGGTAGAAAACCTGGTCCCGGTCAGGAAAAAGAGTGGGGAAATCAGACTGTGTGTGGACTTCCGAAACTTAAATAAGTCATCTCTCAAGGACAACTATCCGCTGCCCAAAATGGACCATGTATTAGAAAAGGTAGTTGGAGCAAACCGAATGTCTATGATCGACGGGTTCTCTGGTTATAATCAAATCGCCATGAATGAGCAAGACAGAGAAAATATTGCTTTCACCACACCATGGGGTACGTTCATGTATGAAAAAATGCCTTTTGGTTTGATGAATGAAAGGGCCACTTTCCAATGCGCTATGGACATCGCTTTCATAGGAGAAAGGGATAAGTTCGTAGTCATTTACCTCGACGATTTGACAGTTTTCTCTAAAACTGACGAAGAAAACTTGACACATCTTAAACAGACTTTTGAAAAATGCCGTAGGTTTGGTCTATCTTTAAACCCAAAGAAATCGCATTTCACCATGCGGGAAGGTAATTTGTTGGGTCATATCATATCTAGGGATGGAATTAGGATTGATCCTAAGAGGATTGAAGAAATAGATACTATAAATATTCCCAGAAATGTAAAAGAGCTTCAATCTTTCTGAGGAAGAATAAATGTTTTATGAAGGTTTATCCTGAATTTCGCTGAGATTGTAAAATTGATCACAGGTATGTTGAAGAAGGACAGCGAAGTAAAATGGACAACTGAGGCCAAAGCATCATTCACACATATTAAGAATGTCATAAGCGAGGCACCTGTGTTAGCGAGCCCCGACTATCTAAAGAATTTTCTTATCTTGTCATTTGCCTCCGAACACACTATCGCCGTCGTGCTCCTACAAAAGAACGAAGAAGGTTTCAAACAACCAATCGCCTTTTTTAGCAAGAGCCTTAGAGATGCAAAACTGAAGTATGATATAATAGAAAAACAGGCATACACCATGGTAAAGGCATTAAAGGCATTCAGAACGTATGTACTACACTCGAAGATAATTGCGTATGTGCCTACCAGTTCTGTGAAAGATATATTGATATAGCCATAAAGCGATGGAAAAAGAGGGCGATGGCTCGCCAAAATCCAAGAATTAGATCTGGAAGTCAAACCGACCAAATTGATAAAAGGGCAAGGCCTGGCCAAACTCTTAGCTGAGTCAAATTTTAGAGAACTAGGTATCAATTGCCTGCAGGAAGGCGATGAAGACGCGAACCTAAACGAGCTGGATGAGCAAACAGGCCCAAACAAGATCGAAGAAAAGTTCATATCGTCAGGCTGGTATAGAGACATAGTGTCATATCTGATAACTCTAAAATGCCCAAATGAGCTATCACCATCTAAAGCCAGGACTTTAAAACTCCATGCAGTTAAATATTGTATCGCCGAAAATCATCTATATTGGAAAGATCCACTCGGTTTTCTATTAGTCTGTTTAGTTGAATCAGAAACTCATCGGGTTATAGACGAATTTCATGAGGGAGTATGTGGGAGGCATCATGCATGGAGAGATACATCTTACAAGATTCTGAGGGCTGGGTACTACTGGCCAAAACTCTTTTCGGAATTCAATGCCAAAGTCCGAGACTACAACCCTTGTCAACTATTCGCAGGTAAACATAAGCTCCCGTCACTGCCTCTAGTTCCAGCCAAGGCTGAAGCCCCATTTCAGCAATGGGGTCTAGACTTCATAGGCGAGATTAATCCCCATTCCAATGCTCAACACAAGTGGATCCTAACTGCAACATATTATTTTACTAAATGGGTGGAAGCCATTCCAACCAAAAGGGAAACAGATTCGGTGGTAATCGATTTTTTAGAAGACAATATTTTGTCTAGATTTGGGTGCCCCAAAAATATAGTTATGGACAATTCCCAGGCCTTTAAATCTATGGCTATGATCAGATGCTGTCAGAAGTATAACATCGTTCTCGGCCATTCCACAACATATTACCCCTAGGGAAATGGATTGGCAGAATCATCTAACAAGAGCCTGGTAAATATAATCAAGAAAGTATTGGATGAAAATAAAAGGTCTTGCCATGTGCACTTAAAATACGCATTGTGCGGGAACCACATAAGCACAAAAAGGCCTATCGGCATTTCACCTTTTCAGATGGTCTATGGGAAAGATGTTGTCCTACTTATAAACCTAGTGCTACCAGTAATGAAGTTATGGCAAGATCAAAATGAAGAACCCAATCATGTCACCAGGAGAATAAATCAGCTAATTGAGGTTCAACAACATAGAGTCGAAGTAGATGAGAAGATGCAGAAATACCAAGATGATATGAAGGCATTATTCGACCGCAAAGAAAAGGATATAAATTTCCTCCCAGGTGATTTTCTATTAAGGTGGGATGCAAGAAAGGAAGAAGCAGCTAAACATGGTAAATTTGACCACCTCTGGTATGGGCCATTCAGGGTCTCGACTCTGGAAGGAAAAAATTCTTTCCTACTGGAAAATATAGATGGTGAAATCCTCAACGCCCCTGTCAATGGGCATTATATGAAGCATTATATGACGTAACAGTTGCCAAATTCAAAAATAACAATAATAATAATAATAATAATAAATAAATAAATAAAATAAAATAAAACTTTGTGTACATATATATATTTTTCATTACTCTTGATTTTCTTTTTTCGTTCATCAACTTTCGACACATTTTGGATAGCCCTGATAATATTTGTATTTGCCTCTTACAGGATTCCAGCTGCATACGAAACAAGCAGGAGAAGCAAACTAAAAGTCGATGTCAGAAATGAATCAGCCTAAATAGGTGACACCTAAGAAATTTCATGTTGCGCAAAGAAATTGAAATGAAAAGGTAAAGATGAGATTTCTCAAAAGACTTGTTCTAAAGGACTACTAAAGAAAACCGAGGTAACCTCATTCAAACTGCAACATCGGCTGAACTGATAAATAACACATTTGTTTCTTGGTTTAATATCCTGTGAAAAAATTAAAGACAAATTAAATGATTCGCCCAATTTAAAAGCAGTCAGTCAAAATAAAGTATCCCCGAAAATATCTGCAAGAGTCAGTTTTGAATTTTTAACCTCTGTATTTTTCAGTCAGTAAGTCACTACTTGGCATCCTTTCTATCTTCAGGTTTACCTTTTAAAAAAGAGTCACCATATTTTTGTTTCATATACGAAGGGATAAGAGTTTTTTGTTTCAACCTCGTGAGCTTCAAAGCAGATTGTGGAAAGAAAGTGGGTCTTCACAACTACTTGATCCCCTGCTAAGCGAAGGAACGTTTAGAGTGATCCTAACTTTCCTAGGTTTTTCAACGACATCGGAGGATTGAAGCTTGCTCAAATAAAATTCCCTAAGAAATTTATTTTCCCTTTTTTCCCTAAGAACAAAGGTGTTGTGAAGGCCAAGGGAAGGTTGGTACCAAGTAATCAAAGTAAGTTAATAGACCTATAATGCAAAATATTACACAGATATCACCCCTAATACAAACTGATTGCCCCCATCTTCGCGCTTTAAAAAGCAAATTATAAGACAGGTGGTGAAAGGAAATTCAGAAATGATTGCCCCCACCTAGTCCAAGAGACGATGAAAGGAAATTCAGAAATGATTTCCCTCGTCTCAACATTTAAATGCATAAATATATTCTGAAGTGGTGAAAGGAAATTCAGTAAAAGGGGCCAGATAACTTCACCGGGGTACTGAATAGGCTCGCTGGCAGTGAAGCAATATCTTGGATATCTGTAAGGCTGTTATACATGAATATCACTCTACTCTGGTAACCAATGTTTTTTAAAACCTGATCCACATCCCAAATTCAGACGAGACTTCCCAATTAAAAACATATAATCTTATTCTTTTGATGCAAGCTGATAGCCGCAAGATCTGTTGGGTCTCCTAGAACTATTTTGATTGTCTTAAAGCAGACCTGAAATTAGTAACGGGAAAGGGAAAGTCGTGAAAGGGACTACAACTAAGTTTAAAAATAATATCTGAGTTTGAAAAAAGTTTTTCAAGGCAAAAAACGAAGTCTCTTTCCCCCTTCGATACCCTGTTCTCAGGAATCTTTTCGCCTTATTGAAGCTATCGACTCCATTTACCCAATATTGGCACGTGGTCTACTATTCTTCCCGCCTTACAAGAAAGCGAGATCCCTAGTTGGAGCCTATGTTGGAGCCGCCTTTGTTTTTCTAGCCCGTCACAAATTTCATTCTTAATGCTTGAAATCGAAAGATGGTTTTCGTATTTTCCCTTTGAGGTTTCAAAATCTCTGAAGCTTTATCATGTGAGAAGCGATGATTATTATACTCTCGAGGCAAGTCCTACCTTTCGTTAAAACATTTCCTCTTTTGTTCTACCTTAGGATCTCGTAGGTCAGATACTATAAGTCATGTAGTTCACACGCCCTGAGCTATGAAACAGAGAAATCGTTTTAATTTTTCACTCAGGACAGTAACGAGGGTAAAGTTTTCCCTAACCCATGATTAAACGTCATCGGGGTTTCACACCTCGGCGTTCACCAAATCCAAAAATTTATTGTCGTAGCCCCGATAGCCGAGAACACGAGGTCCTTATTTTAGTAACCCGTGTCAAGGTTAATGGTAAAAGCTAAACCATGGTAAAAATTTATGTTGCCATTTCGCCACTCGGCGTTTTCCTTTTCAAAAGTTACACTGTCTAAACCCTGACTCGCGAAATCAGGATAAGGATATAAACGTAATTAATTAATTACTAAATCCAAGTTTATCTTCCCTTTTTATTAAGTCGTATTATCGCGATCTCGCGGTTTCACAGCTCGGCATGCAAACCCCCCGGAAACTTATTTTCGAAGCTCTGAGTCACGATAGGGAGAATATAATAATTATGAAATTAATTGAGCCCCTAATCACGATTTCGTTTTTATTAACCAAAATTGATCATCGCAGTATCGGGTGTTAGAGTTTCAAAGTGTTAAAGTAAAACCCCCGATATAACGAATACTGAAATATTGATTAACGTTGGTAAAACCGGATTAATTAAGCTAAATCAATACATATCCCGTGTTTCGATGCTTGCACGATTTACGAGGTAGACTTATTCTTTCCATACGCTAACTGACATTTTAAACCACCAAAATTTTATGGCATTAATGAGGAAATAGGGCAAATCGATGAATATAAGATCGGATTTTTATGGCAAAATTTATTTCTAAACATGATTTGACAGAATTGTTCTGAAAGGTACCGAGTTTTTGAATATATATAAGATTTGTGGTTCATTATAACAAATGCATTTTCATATCACATAGAGCACATTATCTCTGAGCAAACTGACTTCTGAATGTATACGTATTTCTATCGCAGAAGAGCTAAAACACAATCTCCAGCCATGGCTCCGCGAAAAGTATCCAAAGCCAATGTTGAGGTTTCGGGACAAGGCTCAGACAATGTCGTTGATACTTCGCCTCGAAGTATCGACTCGGTCCCGAATTGGTAGTTTGTTTCAGATGTTCTGAAGGCAGAATTGGTGGATTATTTCGATGACTCCAACGACAACGAAAAAGATGATATAACCACCAAGTACAAAATAGTCATCCAATCCGGAATGCACAAAGCAGCAGCCAGGCCATGATTGCTTTCATATTATGACATGGTCCGATGGGCATTAGACAATGTGGACATACCGACCAGAACCATCATGAATGAGCAGAAAGTCACCATCGGAACTTTTAGGCCAGAACATCTGCAAGCCATGTATAAGATACCCACAAAGTCCGACTACACATATGGCGCCGAATTCTTGGACGAGTTCAAGTAGAAGGAATGCGTACATTATGATAAAACCATGTCCAGTTTAATAAAAGATTGGGTTTCGAACACCGTGAAGTTTAGAGCTGATAGCCATGGCATATATTCAATCGCTTCTTTAGAACCACAGTACAAATATGTAGCCATGATGATATGCAGGTTATATGGGAGAGAGGACACCTCACATTTTTTTTCTTCCGTGGGTGCCTCTAATGTTTTAGGTCACCGAAGGAAGTTCCTTCGACTGGGCAAAAATGTTGTCTGATAGCTTGACCAGTCGGGTCACAGAGTATCGGGCGCAGAAAGAGAACGGGAAGACGTCTTCATTTTTCATGTATGCATACATTATGGACACAGTTTGTTTTTTAACACCATTTCCCTTAATGAGCTGGAGTTGGACTCCAGCAGAAGACGAGACCATACACATTTATCATGCAAAATTATGGGAAAACAAAGCGACAAATTTTGTGTATGAAATCTTCAACTGGGTGATGGTGCCCCTGGATGTCACTATTTTCGGTCACCCTCCACCCAGGATCTCGGACATCATAGTAACGAATATGAGAAGCATAGCAGACTGGTATGTAGAAGCAGAATTTTCATACCTCAGAGTTATTGGGGCTTTGGTCCCCCCGCATGCATTGCCATTGTTCATTCCCGACAAGTTGTCTTGTCGTGAGGTTGCTAGGCAAATAGTAATTGGTGGTATAAGCAAAGAGCTTAAGGGATAATCAAAGAAGGTATGTGTTGTTGGGTATTTCTACCCTACGGACTAATAAGCTAGGGCTCTAAACTTATACGCAGAAAATGACCCTTAAGACTTAACTTTTGACCTTCTACCCGAATCTGAAACCTCTTTCTTCACATGCATACAAGAGGAGAATAAACCAACCTTTTTCCGGATGGCTGAAGTAGATCCTCCATTGAATTTCTTGTCCTTTTGTCGCTGCTGCTCCTTCCACAAAGCTTCCTGCAATCAAACAATACTATGCATGCATGCTACTGATCTATTATAGGGTTAGAGATAAAAACATAAAATCAAATATCACATATGAGATTCATGTAT
>SNQJ01S0075252.1:44697-78166 GCA_010110895.2 Picea sitchensis | reverse complement strand
ATGTTATGTTTCAAATACTTGCATACTTGTTAAGTACCTAAATAGATATACAAATATAATCACCACAAACACTGAATACACAATATATGCACAAAGAAATATAGAAGAAACCACACTTTATTATATCAAAAACCTTGAGGTAGGGCAACACCATACAATGGATCCTATTATGGAAGGGATCCTCTCATGTTCACTTGCCTCTTTGAGGGGGCATCCTCCTATTGAGCTACAACTCCAAATACAATATTTATGTTCATGTCCCATTACATTGCTTAAACCTCTTTATATAGTGTTACCATCACCTAAGAACATTCTAGAGGAGGAATATTCTAGAAGTAGAACCTTCTAAGAAGTCCTCTTACATTTATTATATCTAACTACCCATTTATTATATCTAATTACCATTCTGAGCCTTATTTAATAATATAGTGGACCTAGTCCAGCTTACATTGAATGGCATCCACTATTATCATTATGGACCCTCTGGTACCCCCCACTACCTCTCTAGCTACTGAACATTCCATACCCCCTTTCTTTGATACCACTTGTTATGTCTCAAAGAACTGAATACAAAAGCACCATAATAGATATACAAGAACAATAAACAAAATATCCTTTATTATTATCAAACCCTTAGGGTATGACAACACCATACAATGGCTCTTATTATGAAAGAGATCATCTCCTGTTCACTTGCCTCTTTGAGGGGGCATCTTCCTATTGAGCTTCACCTCCAAATACAATATTTCTCTTCATGTTCCATTACATTGCTTGAACCTCTTTATATAGTGATACCATCACCTAAGAACATTCCAGAGGAGGAATCTTCTAGAAGTAGAACCTTCTAAGAAGTGCCATTATATTTCTTATATATAGCTACCCATTTATTATATCTAACTACCATAGTGGGCATTTTTTAATAATATAGTAGATCTAGTCCACCTTACATTGAATGGCCTCCACTATTATCACTATGGGCCCTCTTGCCCCCTGCCCCCCACCCACTACCTCTCTAGCTACCTAACAATAAATATCTTGTTCTAAATTATTATAGGGACAATTTTTATCTAGATTATTTTTCTTATAAAAGATATAATTAATAGGTGCAAAATAGAAAATTGATATATACATCTTCTTAGCATTAGTGTCTGAAATTTCTATCCAAAAGTACTGATTAAGAGGGTCAATCTTATGAAGTTCAATGTGAGGAGAAACACTCTTTCTAATATAACAAGCTATGCCTCCTATTCCTCTACTGTGGGATTTTTTGTTCCATTCCAACCACAACACAAATCCTTCCATGTTAGGGATATTAGGCTCCTCATGATCCCAAGTTTCAACTAGAAAGACAATATCTTTTGTTTTGTAAGTGAGTTGAGATTCTATATTACTGAGAAAATTATGTTCCAAAAAGGGACAGAGGGGTATCCCCTGATCTGCCAAAAAGGAAACCAGATCAGGGGTCTCGAAGTTGCGTTGTCTACATAAGCGAGGGGAGGTATGGGCCTCCACCTTGGGAAACCGACCCAGTCTCTGAAAACTTGTTTGAAAACAAAAACTTATACCATAATATATAAATAAAAACAAGAACGTATAACAGGGGTTGCTCATATACTGATAAACAAAATGACCTTGGGTAAAGTCTACGTTAGTCCAGGAGGATTGGATGGCTTTCATCTCCTTCCTTTATTTCCTCGTTATCCTTTTTTTGCTCCACTGTGCGCATCTTTCTAATGCATGATGGTGTTCCGCGTTGATCTGCTGGAGTGATGTCCATGTGGTGGACATAGCGAAGGTAAAGTTTGAATTGTCCAGTGAGTCGTTCCACTTTTTCTCTTTGGTTCCTCTGGTCCTCTGCTATTCTTCTTACGCTGGCCTCCAGGTTGCTGAGGTGGCTCAGAATATCTGTGAGCTCCTTCTTGTGGCAATAGTTTTCCACCCTACTGGTCTCATTCTTGTCAAGTCTCAGCTTACTTATCAGCATTTTTGTAAGCCAGGCTTCCTCCACCATTTTATGGTGGAGAGTTTTCCTAGGCTGTGTGGTTCCTGGTTCCCCTATCCCGTCTACTTCTCGGATGAGTTCCATCCAGTATTTTCCCTGGCGCTTGGTGTTGACTTCCCGCTCCCACCTATTGATCACCTCTTTTCCTTTTGTATTGACCTGCTCAAGAAAGGTGCCTTTGGCCTCCTTGGTCACCTGTTCCATTCTAGTGATCTTCTGAGTGCTTGTTGTAGGTTCCTCCCCTGGATGACCCCTCTTACTCTGGGTATTCTTCCTTCTTACCATATTTGTTTGAATACAGTGGACTCTATCTTGACTTCATCCTCCTCTTCTATTTGCCCCTTCCTGGTCTTCGAAATTGATGCTCGTTGGTCTGTAGCTATCCCTGGCGCTTCTTCTTTTAGGGTGTTTTCTGGGATGTGATCTTATCCTGGTAATCATGGTTCTCCCATAATGGCGTACATTTTGGTCCTTTTTCACTATTTCAGAGTGTGTGTGCTTGGGAATCCTATCGTCGTCCCGACGCCAATCCTTCACGTTGCACGTTGTATGAAAATCATTTCCTCCCACAGGACCTGTGTGTGGATGTGGTGTCCCCTTTCCTTCCCTCGGGCTATCATTTTGATCTTCGTCCTTTGCCATTTATGGATTACCCTTTCTGCTCTCCCATGGCCAACCCCTGTACTTCATTATATTGACTAGACCATGGTGTCATATCGCCTCTTGTGGTGTGATCGTGATCTACATTGTAACTCGTGTTCCAATGATGGCCTCTCAAATTCTGCCTGGATTCTACTTTCCCTTCAATTAATTATATGCCTCTAGCCTCAATGTGGTGGTTCGTACTTTGGCTATCATCATATTCCCTTTCCACTAGTTGGGTGCAGTCCATCCGAAACTGGCCATTCGGGATGTTACTCCATTTGGAATCTAGTTCGGATCCTTCCTTGTCGACCCCTTCATTAGTGATGCTATCTGCTAGTCCATTTGCTGACCTTCAGATCCAACGAAAATCCACAGTGATCCCCATCTGCAAATGCTCCTGTATTTTTTGCAGGGAGTATGCCAAGCACCAATGCCTCTGAATTTTTCCCACTCTGGTGCCATTTTGGAGTTTCCCTACTCTGTTGATGACCAACATTGAATATCCTTCCTGTAACACCCTGTTTCCCCCAGATTGTAAATATAACTAAACTGGCCAAGGACTATGGCAAAACTCATAAGTATGAATATGTGATGTAAATGGACCTGCAGGAAGAGGTCAATGAATGTAAATAGTAGATTTAATATTATTATTGAATTATGGTGAGCTGGCGGCGAGGATGCGGAAAGATACCACGATGGTGGTGGAGGCACCTTGAAAAAAGGGGCGTCAACTTCCACCAAGGTGAATATATTTGGACTCGGCACCGAGGAGAACCAAAACAAAGCTAGCTTCTGAAGCCAAATGCCTTACGGTACATTGATAACTGATGAGGGATGGGAAGGTGAACCGCCCATACGTAGAAGCCCTCATATTGTGTAGCAGTGTATCATGCCGCAACCTCGGAATTAAAGTATGGACTAAGACGATTGTGAGAGGCGATGAGGGAATACGGCAATCTGTAGTGGTGTCCTTGAGGAGGAAGGATTGCAACAACCAGCTCCACGGACAGGCGAGGCATGAAGTCTCGGGACGTCGTGGTCTCATCTCGGCGGTGGCTAGTGGTAGAATCCTTTGGAATTTGAGCCTATGGTTGAGTGGAAGCGAGCACCCCTCTCGTGATGGAATTCCATTGCTGAACTTACTTCCGATAAGTGTTTTACTCATAATGCATATGGAATATATATGTTGTCACATATGTTCTTAGACTTGTGGAATTGTACATGTTTTCTGAAATGCGTATTAATTGATGATAAGAAGTATATATTAGTTCATACAACTGTGAAATTGTAAAGTTTGCAGCATGAGAGTGTTTGCGTTATGTTTGACATGAATAAGTTGATATATGATTAACACGGATATCATGCACACGATTCACGTCAATAAGCGAAATAATCATGCCCATCTGTTCTCGGGAAGTTGTCTTCATTTATCTTCTCCCGTGAATGACCTGGTAAGGATCTCGTCATAGAGATTCCCTCCGTGGAAAAGGTTCTGGCGGAACCAATTGAGGATTAGTCGTGAGCCTTATTAATACACGAGGAGGAGCGGTCCTATGTAGGTCCCATGACAATAGTGTTATCCGTGGAAATAAGTTGTGGATGAGATCTAGTCGGGTGAACCATAGTCATTCCCACAACCATTGGATTCACGAAAGTAATGCGGCGACCTTCCGCGCTTTGAGGCTACATTTGGGTTGAACAGGAAGAAACGTGAAGTCTCTGAAGGAGTCTGAGAGGGACAAAAGCTCAGGAGTGGCAGTTCCTTGTAAGCATCTGGGGAACAGGGCACAGAGTTTAAGACAAAGAAAGCTTAGAGTCGGAGGAGGATTCTCAAGTCTTCAAGAATACATTGGTGACCGGTGAGTACTGCGAAATCCCGAGGACCGTCTGATCGTGTAGGAGTTGCGCGGGAGATAGCCAGTGAGTTCAGGTTTGGAGAACCAATGTCCATCAGACTTAGGAGTTCGACATTCGGGGGTTGATAAGGTGAGAGTTCTACACCTCAGGAAATGTGATGCGTGATTCCCATTTCGAACTAAACCGGCTTGATGGAAGCTTGGGGCTACGTGGCATCGGATCAGGATGTCGAGGTTGGCATTAACGTTCGGAGAGTAAAGGGTCTCTCTTTGAAATCGCGGCCCGACAATTTCTGAGTTAGCAGGAGCGTCGATCATCGGAGGAACCGTGTGAAGGATCACGAGAGTGGGATTGAGGTTGGCCAAAGATACGTGACCTTATTGCACCCGAGAACGGGCTGCGAATCCTTGTTCAGTAGCGAGTGGAAGACGGTGGCATGGACTTGAGGGGTTTCAGTTCCGGAGAATCGGGGTTCGGCGTCAAAGAGTCATGCATCGCGGTTTAAGCAATCCAGCGAAATCGAAATTGATATGGCGTGTGGGACCGTGATAGCCCGGTGGAATACAGTGAAGCATATCGGGGTTGAGGTTGAGGGATTCGCAGCCAAGTGAATCGCCCAATGATATTTTATGCGTTGATTTCCCGATGAGGAATTCTCAGATAGAGGAAAGTGTTGACCCGTTGACCATGGGGGATCGAGTTGGTTGTGTATGAGAATTGTGTTAGCGTTAATCGCGAACTCCCAAATCGCGATATCGACCCTTTTTAGAAGGAAATAACCGATGGACGGAGGAGATTCTTTCGGAGGATTCCCGGGTCCATAATGACCGTTAAATGAGGGAACAGACGTTACCTTAAGCGAACGTGGTTATGCTTTAGGATAGCGGTGGCGGTCGGGCGGCGAGAATCCCACCGTGGAATCTACGATTGAGGTTCCATTAGAACCCCGGTATTCTGCCTTTAGCGGAAGTCCGGAATTGGACGTGTAACTCTCTAACGGTTGAGATCAAATCAACATGATCAGCAGCGTTGAGGCGATTCGGAACCCCGCGTCCTTTGGTGGAGATTGTCCAGGTATTAATGGCGTGTGAAGTGGGGCCCCCTCACAGTAAGGCTTCACGTGTCACGTTCCCCTCTGCATACGATGTACTGCAGGCGAGCGTTGTGGCGTTACATACCTCCCACTTATAGGGTTTATTCCTGTGGCCATCTAAAGCTAACCTGGTGATCCATCCTTATGGGATACGCGGTACCTTACAACAGACCCGGGCGGTTCGAGTAGAACATGCCAGATACGGTAACCCGTGGCGTACCGAGGCGCTGGACTAAATTGACGATGAATATAACCCTGATCCATTAGAAGACGGGAAGAACCGACTCTGTAGGGTCTCCATGGTTATTTAGTGGTTCGAGTCCGATAGAGGACCGCAAAAATTTGATTCCCTTTAGTGGGTGTGTTACAAATTGGTATGAGCGCATGGTTACAACACCGGCTGATTAAATCATTGAGACATAAACCTTGTTCGAAACACCTCTATGAGGTAATCCTGACTTAACTATCTTATCAGGTTAAAACTTGGAATATGAACACTTTTATTGTGCATGTGAAATAATTATGAAATTATGCACAGATCATCAAATGTATTTAACTCTTGACTAATATCAGCGTTTGTCTTCACATTCAACCGGACGATCAACCCAGCCGGGAATCTAGCAGTAGAGTATGGTGACTCACCAAGAGGTGGGAGAAGGCTCCCTGAGGAGGCGAGGGAGGTATGATGAAGAAGACAATAAGTATCCCTACGGACTTAGGCGGGGGCGGTGAGGAGTCGTAGATTACGGTGCAAAAGCTACAAGGCGATAGGATGATGACAGGCAATAGAAAACAAGGATTAATGTCATTCTCTGCCAGAGCCCTATCCATTCTAGCGACAAATGCAGCATGAACACAGGCCTTAAAATCATGGTGTTAGTGGCCACACTGAGAAAAGCACATCTAGAAAGGTCCACCCAGAGGTAAAAGACCAGTGCAGAGTGATTCCTCTGAGAAGGAAACCAACGATTGATTAGGAAGATTCTTCTAGCGGAGCCGGTTCCTATTCTCATGACAGAAACAAAAAGACTACAAAGGTACAAATTTGAGGGAATTTAGAAGGTAGGTATCCCTCCTTAAATGGTGAGATAAAGAGAAGGGAGAGGAGGTGAGGCTTGGCTACTTGGACTAAGAAATATTTAGAGTCCATGATTTCTTAGAGAACTTGAAGGCCCAAGTAGCCACATTCAATCTGAAGCAGGCTTCCATCTAGTGGGAGACCTTAAGAATATGAGAGGAGTCCACGAGGGAGGGACTGTCTTGGAAACGGTTTGAGAAGTACTTCGGAAGAAGTATTTGTCGGAAGGTTTCGGCGAGAAGGCTAAAGAGTTCTATGAACTCAAACTAGGCCAACTTACCATGGAGAATGTCAACAAATTCCTCGACTTGATACAGAGATCATGTACCCTACATCAAAGCCGAGAGGCTAAGGCACAGCGCTTCATAAGAGGGCTACCCAAAGAATATCGAAAACGAATTGAATTAAATGACCAAAGAACCCTAGATACACAATCTGAGCAACTTATTGTCATGAACAATATGGACATGGTGAGAGTCTCTTGGTGGAAGCGAAGAAGTGGTTGAAATTTTAGGAAGAGGAGCAAATCCTCGGGATTTAAAACTACAAAAAGAACCCCATAACGAACTTTCCAACCGGGTGTGCTACAGCAGACACTTCCCCTCGTGGTTGATAAACTTACGGACCTATACCCGATGCAGACCTGACAGCAAAGAAAGAAACCCTTAGAATAAAGTTGCGGAGGAGATCATCTCAGGGAGGCATCCTCAAAGCGTGAACGATCCGGAAGATTTTTCTTTATCTGGAAACTACCACAGTCAACGATGTGGCAGGGAGTGTGCCGCAAATTTATGCAACATTGGATAATAAACAAACCGACCACAAAGATTCAGTGGTGGAAATAGAAGGTATGATTTTCAACAATTTAGTGTCTGTTTTGATTGACCACGGTTCAAATTTGAGTTATATATCCCTAGAATCTTGATAAGTGTAAGCTATAGCCCGCGAGGAAGCAAACTAAACCATGGTTGTGACAGTTATTGCAGCACCAAAATAAAGGTTGTAGAGGCCGTACCAGCCTGTCCATTATGTTGGGTGAATTCCCCACCCAGCGACCCTTAATGTATTACCCACAGGATCATCACGATGCAGTGCATTTATGGGTACAGCCCACCACAAAGCCATTTGAATTTGTTACTATAAAATTTTAGAATGTGTGAGTGAAGAAGGAAAAGGATAGCCCTTCGGGATCCAAAAAGCCGGTCTCGGTGAGACAAATATCAGCATTACAAATGAGGAAATCTTGTGAAAGGGATGTCCCTTATATGGAAATCCTGAGGTGTTGAAAACCACTAGAAGATGCCGAACCAAACCACGAAGATCACCTATCGAGAATACCGAAGTGTGTTTCGGAGGAAATGCGGGCCTACCTCCGAAGAGATATTGACTTCTCAATAGAACTTTACACCGGGGAAGCGATTGCGGTGTCTAGAACACCCTATCGGATGAAGCATGCAGTTAGTTGAACTCAAATTGCAATTGAAAGAAATGATGGATAAAGGGTACATTAGGCCAGTGTCCAGAACGCCGGTCCTGTTTGTGAAAAAGAAGATGGCACCCTTAGACTATGAATAGATTAGGACAACTTAATAGTAACCATAAAGAACAAATACCCGAGGATCGATGATCTATTGATTGGAAGTCGTCACATTTTCTCAAAGATTGACTTGCAAAGAGGTCGGGACACCATCAAGTCCGAATCAAAGGGTGAACATCCATGAGGCCCGGCTTTCGGACCGCGGTAGCGGTCATTATGAGTTTGGCGGTAGTACCATTTAGGGTTAACCAATGCCCACAAACTCATGTGTTTAATGAACAATGTACTTTCGGTAAATTTTTGGATAAATTTGTACTAGTCTTTATTGATGATATCTTAATCTACTCAAGAATAGAGAAGAACATGAGAACATCTTAGACTTGTACTTCAAAGTATAAGAAGAGCATCAGCTCTATGCTAAATTCAGCAAATTGAGCTTCTTTCGGAAACAAATACACTACTTGGGACATGTTACGTCCAAGGAAGGTGTGATGAATCGACAGTCCGGTCTATCATGGAATGGCCTACCCAAAATGTCGGAACATTAGAATCCTTCATGGGATTGGGGATACTATAGGAGATTTATAAAGATTTCTCAAGATTGGTTGTGTCACCCTCAAGAAGAAGGGAAAGAAATTTACGTGGACACAACAATGCGAAGAAAGATTTCAAACCATGAAACATCTACTAACCCAATGCAGGTGAAAATTGCTGACCCAGTGACTTCCTTGTGTGCACGGATGCTGTGAAAGGGCTCGAGGAGGTCCTTATCTGAGGAAAAGGAAAAGTGATACTATGAATGTCGAAAATTGAATGAACATGAGGTCCACTATGTGACTCACTTGATCATGAGTGGCATATAGTGCATGCCTTAAAATGTGGAAGCGTATTACCTCACAGGAAGGAAATTTGTACTTATGATAGATCGTTGTGGATTACGGTATTTGTTTACGGTATTTGTTTGATCAACTTAAGCTCAATACTAGACAAGCTAGATGGATGGCCCTCATTAAGCGAAATTGATTTTGAAATGGTATCAAGGAGTAAGGAGAATAGGGTGGTCGATGCCATTAGCAGAAGCATGAGAACAATTCATTTGGTAGCAGTGAGTACCTGCGAGATAGTTGTCAAGAACAGAGTCAGAAATGAGTAGGAAACAGATTCCTTCGTTCAAAATGTAACCCTGTACCTACAACCATTTGGGAGATAAAATACGAGCTATCAGGATGGCTTAGGAAGGAAGTCTACTCACCTCTGAGATAGACTTTACATTTCTAATTAATGACGACTTAGAGGTTCATCATGGATGAACCGCATCTCTGCTGGTCACCGGGATATCAAAAATGGTTGCACCACGAAATAATAATTTTTTGGCGGGATTATTGAAGAAAGGACATGTAAATGTGGCCCCAATGCATAGAATACCAACGGGTTAAAGCGAGAACATCGACACCGGTGGATTACTACACCTTTACCCATCGAATGTAAATGGAAACCATCTCCATGGACTTTATCACGGGATTATAACCTCTTAGAGAGAATGATTCCATTATGGTGGTGATAGATAAGCTGAAACAAGATGCGCTCATTTCATTTCCATCAAATCGACCTGCAAGGCAACAGATATCGCCCAGGTATTCATGAAAAATATATACAGACTACATTGTATGCCGAAAGAGATAGTGTCTGAGAGAGACACAAAATTCACTTCCAAATTAGAAGGATCACTGAGGGTGGGATTAGAGACCAAATTGTTGTTTAGTCACCCAGCCTATCACCCTCAAACCGATGGACAAGCGGAAAATTAAATCGAGATATTAGAATATGTTAAGGATGCATGTGATGCACCGACCTAGGAAATGGGAAGACTACATGCCATTGGTAGGATTTTACCTACAACAACGGCTACAAGCATCCTTAAAGATGAGCCAATTCCAGGTCCTCTATGGTAGACATTAACACTCCGGTCGGTGGGCAATCCTGTGAAACGAGGATTTCTTTTGGACCGACATGCTGAGAGAAATGGAACACCAAGTGATTCAAATAAAACAAAATCGAGAGAGGTTGCCGAGCCAGGCCGAGGAAAATACGGATCAAAGAACTCGGAGAGTTCCAAGCGAGTCATGTATATCTCATAATTAAGCCTAAAAGGAGTTCCCTAAAATGGGAGCTTGTGCCAAGTGGCACCCCGGTGTGTGGACAGCACGAGGTTCTAGACCCGAGTGGGACTTGTAGCATATATATTAGCACTTTCTCCCACAGTGAAATCACATAATTGTTTCCATGTTTCCTTATTGAAAATATGTACACGATACTATCCTTATAGTGGCAATTACGTAGTCGGGTGGAACCGGAGGAGGGCTACTACCCGAGAACCCCGGTGCATATTGGACGAGGAAAGGGAAACCCAACTCAGAACCGAGAACCATTGCACCAGATCAAGGTGCGATTGGAAACATTTTATTGAATGGCGCTACTTGGGAATGGGATGCCATGGAGAGCGGGCATATAGATTTTGTTTATTACGTACATGTGATTCATGTCGATTAGCTAAAACTGGGGCGATGTTCCTTTTAAGGGGGGGGGAGGTGTAACACCCTGTTTCCCAGTTAATAAATATAAGCCCGGCCAGGACCTTAATAGAAACTCATAAGGGTGTGAATATGTGATGTAAATGGACCTGCGGAAGAGGTCCAATGAATGTAAATGATGATAGATTTAATATTATTGAATTATGGTAGAACTGCTGAGCGGGGATGTGAGGAAAAGAGACCACAATGGTGGTGGTAGCACCTTGAAAAGGCGTTAGCTACCAAAGAATTGAATCTGTGGAGAAAACCAAAAGCATTCGCTAATACGAAATAAATGCCGCATTTGGTAGGTTGATAGCTTGATGAGGGATGTGGAGGTGAACCATGTCCAGTAGAATATGGCTGTGTGTGAGGGTGTCGTGCCTACGCAGCTCTCCTTGAGAGGATAAGCGTGGATGGAATGATTGACTGACGAGACTCTGGCAATCTCACGAGAAGTGAGTGATCGCGAGGGAGGAAGTTGCAACCAAACTCCTGGACCTTTGGAAGACGAGGCAAGTCGAGGTGTCGTGGTCTCAGCTTGGTGGTGGTTAGTGGTAAATCCGCTAGGAGTTCTTGAGCCTACGGTTGGGTGGAAGCGGGCACCCCTCGTGTAGCGTCCATTGCTGAACTTACTTCGATAAGTGTTTTACTCATAATGCATCCGGAATATATATATGTTATCACATATGTTCATAGACTTATATAATTGTACATGTTCACGTGAAAATGTACGTATGATAGTGATGATAAAGTGATATTCGTTTCATAGAGCGTGAAATTATGAGTTCGCGACGTAAGGAGAGTGTTCGCATTATGTTTGATATGAATAAGTTGATATATGCTTATCACAAAAGGATATCATGCACGATTCACGTCAATAGTAGAAATGCTCATGCCAGTACGGCTCTGGAAGGTATGCTATCTACTCCGTGAATGACCAGTGGGATCTCGTCAGAGAGATTCCCTCCTCGGAAAGGTTCTGGAGCAGAGTGAGGATTCGATCGCGTAGGCCTTATTAACCCTTTTGAGGAGGAACGGTCCTATGTAGGTCCCATGACAATAGTGTTATGTGACAAATAAGTTGGCAAGGTGAGATCTCCATAATTGAATATAGTCATTCACAACCATTGGATGCAGAAAGTAACCAGTGACCTTCAAGCTTTGAGAGTTGTTGGAGTTGAACAGGAAGAGCGTGAAAGTCTGAGAGTCAGAGAGAGGACAAAAGCTCCGAGGAGAGGGCGGTTTCCATAAGCATCCTGAGCAGAGGCACAGGAGAGTTTTGAACCAAAGAAAAGCAGAATTGGAGGATTCTCAAGTGTAAGAGAATGGACGGCGAATTGAATGGTGAAATTGCTGAAATCAGGATCGTCCAGATGCGTGGAGGAGGAGTTCGTGGGGAGATAACCGTGAGTTCGAGGGTTTGGAGAACCAATGTCCATGGGACTTGAGAGTTCAGTTGAGGGGATTGATAAGGTGAGAGTTCTACACATCGTGAAATCGTGAGTGAAGTGATTAGCCGACTGAACTAAACCGGCCTTGTCGAGGACGGGGATACGATGGCATCGGATCGAATGCTCGAGGGTTCGACGTTCCGGAGTTTCAAGGGTGAGATTCTGTACTGCTGAAATCATGACCGTGATTTCACGAGGATTAATAAGGGCCGTCGATCATCGAGGACCGTGGCGAAGGATCACGAGAGTCGGGATGAGGGTTGAGCAAAACTCTGTGACCTTGTGCACTGAACGCGATTTCCCTGTAGAGTGGAGAACTGAACAGCATCGGACTTGAGGGTTGGTTAGGAGAATCCGGGGTTCTCGGCGGCCCGTCAAAGAAGTCATGCATGTAGTTAGCAATCAGCGAAATCCAAAGTGATAATGGCGTGTGGGGCCGCTGATAAGCGGTGGAATGAGTGAAACATACTCAGGTTGGGGTTGAAGTTCCAGGTGTAAGTGAATCACTTGACATTTTATCTGTGATTTCCTGATGGGGAAATTCCCGAATAGAAGTGTTGACCGTTGACCATCGGGGATAGGGGATTGGTTGTGTATGAGAATTGTGGTCGCGTTAATCGCGAACTCCCAAATCATATATCCGACCTTTAAGAGGGAAATAACCGATGGATGGAGGAGGTTCTTTCGGAGGATCCCCGGGCCCTTATTGACCGTTAGATGAGGGAACAAGGCGTTACCTTAAACCAGGACGTGCTTATTCTTTAGGATAGCGGTGGCGGAATATGGATGGCAAAATCCACCACGTCGGATCTGATTGAGGTTCATTCGAGCCCCAGTATTGCGCCTTTAGCGGTCGAGTGGGCGATACAACTCGCGGTTGAGATCAAGTCAACGCGATTAGCCGTCGAGTTCGGACCCGCCGCATTGCGCCTTTAGTGGGGGTCGGAATAGTGTGGCGTGTGAAGTGGGGAGCCCTCATCCAGACTATGGCGTTCCCCTCTCCCCACGTGTACTACACCCAAATGCGCAACGAGGCTTGTTACCATTGGCAAATTCTCTATCCCTTAGGAGGTTTATTCCTATTATTACATCCGTGACTCATTGGAATCCATCCTTAATGGGATGCTGCGTTAGCAAGTGGCGGGGCTTTGGTTAGTGAACATGTAGATATTACGGTAGCAAGTAAAGTACGAGGAAGATGGTGAATTGACAGTGAATATAACCCTCGATCGCGGGGGAACGGAGAACCCGACTACGTTACTCCATGGATTGACTAGGGGTTGAGTCGATGAAGATTTGCAAAATTGAATTTCCTTTAGTGGGTGTTTTCTTCCTCTATTGCGTTGGTCATCCCTTCCTGACATTACTTTCCCTTCAATTAATTATATGCCTCTAGCCTCAATGTGGTGGTTCGTACTTTGGCTATCATCATATTCCCTTTCCACTAGTTGGGTGCAGTCCATCCGAAACTGGCCATTCGGGATGTTACTCCATTTGGAATCTAGTTTGGATCCTTCCTTGTCGACCCCTTCATTAGTGATGCTATCTGCTAGTCCATTTGCTGACCTTCAGACCCAACGAAACTCCACAGTGATCCCCATCTACAAATTCTCCTGTATTTTTTGCAGGGAGTATGCCAAGCACCAATGCCTCTGAATTTTTCCCACTCTGGTGCCATTTTGGAGTTTCCCTACTGTGTTGATGACCAGCATTGAATATCCTTCCACTATTGCGTTGGTCATCCCTTCCTGACGTAGTATCTCAAGGCTGGTCTCCAGGGCCTCAAATTCCGCAACGTTGTTGGTTGAGTTCCCCAGACTCCCAGTGTACAGCCTGATAATTTTTCCTCGACTGTCCCTGATTACTCCCCATGTACCTATCCGTCCTGGGTTAGCTTTCAATGCCTCGTCGAAATTTATCTTGAGGGATCCCTCTGGTGGTGGTTTCCAGTTGCACTCACCTATTTGTAGTTGCAGCAACCGTCTTACCTGATTGGGGTTGCGTCCTCCTTTTAGTTGAAAAGCCTCTAGAATTATATGATCTCGATCTATGAGTTGCGTCCTCCTGTCTGGAAGTTGTGGCTCTACACCGTTTCTCTTGTCATGGCTATTATTGTTTCCTTGGTATTTCATGACGTCCATCTTTGGTTCCTAAAGATGCGTCGGTTTCATTCCTTCCATATTGCCCAAATGACCATGCCGGGAATGAGGGTCCAACAGAGATTCACCTCTTCGTTTTCACTATAGCTTTCCTTCCATGTGTTTATAGTTGTGGAAATATTACCTATGATCCTATTAGATTGTGGGAAAATGCATGTCTCCCAGTCCCAGACTTATGCTATGTAGGGACATTCATCCAGGAGATGGTTCATTTTTTCCTCTTTTTCTTCACATAGGTGACATCTTGAAGGGCGTATCAAACCTCTCTTCTTTAGGTTTTCCCAAGTTAGGATTCGGTTGTGTAGTATTAGCCACTGAAAGATTTTTATTTTTGGCCAATGCGGGTTGTTCCAGAGCATCTCCCATTGATGCGTCGAGTCTTCTTGGTCCTGGTTTTCTGTGTAGTGGCGTACTTCTTTCAGATTGAATTCCTCGCCGGCTTTGTGCCCCCATCTCAGCTGGTCATCTCCATCCATGAATTAAATTTTTCGTCTCCCCAATTCCTCCTCCACCTCTTTAACTGTTGTTGTGGTCTGGTCTCTAGTCTGTAGGGTGAGAGTGTTCCAGATTCGTCATTTCTTGCAATCTGTTTCTTGTTTCCAGTAATGGTAGACTCGAGTTTTGCCTTGTGCCATTGTCTCCTTTTGGAGTGCCTCTCGGCCTGGTTTTTCCATTTTGGGTTCCTATTGACAGCCATCCTCCTAGAATCGGGTTGTTCTTCCATTCCTTATTTCCCAAAAGTTGTGTGTCTGGATCTAGGTCTTGTGGCACCAGGCTAAGTTCTAGATGGCGGAACCTTCCCTGGTGCCTCTGAAGAGGATTTTGTCCTGGCCACAAATGTCTGGGGCATACTTTTCCTTCCACAAGTTGACCCATGGCATGATCGTTTCTTTGACCCATCACCACCATAGTTTCACCCCATATGAATCATTGGTCACTTGCGGGTTGTGTAGCCCCAGACCTCCTTTTCTTTTTGGTTTACAAACATTCTCCCAAGCCACCAGTGCCCATTTTTTCCTTATTTCCGCTCCTCGCCACAGGAATTCCCTTTGTATGGTTCTTATTTTTTGTATAATCCCCTTGGGGGCTGGGAAAACTGACATCATGAAGGTTGGGATAGCCTGCAAAACCGACTTGGTTAGGATAAGTCTTCCGGCTAGGTTGAGGGATCTGTACGTCCAAGTTTTTACCCAGTTTTGTAGCTTGTTGACTATTTCTTCCCAAGTTGATAGCTTGTAGGCTTTGTCTTTCAGGGGGATTAACAAGTACTTGGTTGGGAGGGATTTGCATTCAAAGCCCAAGATGTTGGCCAAATTCCTTTGGATAGAAGGGTTGGTATTAAAGAAGAAGATCATAGATTTGGACTGGTTTATCCCTGCCCCCGAGTCTTCCCCAAACTCGTCTAAGATTCGTTTGTAGGATTTCGCTTCCTTGACCATGGGCATGCCATGAAGGTATCATCCACAAACTATTGGTGTGTAGATGTTGGGAAATTCTCGTAGGGTTTGATACCTTTTGTTTCCCCTGTTGTGGTTGCGCTTTTTATGCTTCAACTGAATCCTTCCATCATTAAGATGAAAAGGAAGGGGGACAATGGGTCTTCCTGTCTGATGCCTCTCGTGGGCCAGTAAGGTTTGGCAGGGGCTCTATTTACTAGTAGCGAGAAGCTTTTTGTGGATACTAGGGTGACTATCCATCTGATCCAGTGCTAGGTGAAGCCGAAGGTTTCCAGTGTCCTGACCATATAATGCCAGTTGATTTTGTCATAGGCGTTTGCTAGGTCTAGTTGTATTATCATTCCCCCTCTTTTTTGAAGCTTCAGAATGTGGATAAGTTCGTGAGAATGGATACTATTTTCCACTATTTGTCTACCTTCCACGAAACCTACCTTCTCTTTTGAAACCAGTGTGGGTAAAAGTGGTTTCAATCTATTTTCTCTGACCTTGGAAATTGTCTTATACACCACATTGCACAGCGCTATAGGTCTATAATGATCAGGGGTTTTGGCTTCATTTTCTTTGGGGATGAGTGTAATCATTGTAGCATTTAGTTCTTTCAAAATGGAGGTTGACCTTCTAGAGTCTTCCACTACCCTATAAACGTCATGTTTGACAACTTCCCAGTAGGCTTTGAAGAACTCCACTATGAAACCATCTGGGCCTGGGGATTTTCCATTAGGCATTTCCTGGAGTGCTTGATCTATTTACTCCTCCACAATGGGCTTGTTCAGGTTGTTGTTTTGTTCGTCTGTTACCAGGTAGGGGATATGATGGATTACCTTTTGTATGGCCTCTGTTCTATCTTGGTTGGGTTCCTGGGCTATACCTTGGAAGTGGTTTAACAAATTTTTTTTGATGTCCTTATGGGACTCTCTTTCTATTCCATCTTGGTCCCTAATCTTCAAGATTTTGATGTGGGCTCTTCTTGCCATGGTTATTCTATGAAAAAACTTGGTGTTCCTTTCTCCTTCCTTTAGCCATCTAATCCGACACTTTTGTCACCAGAGAGTTTCTTCTTGATGGCACTGTTCATCCCATTCATGGGTCATCTGGATCTCCTCCTTTTTTCGTTCTTCATTGTAGCCCTCTGAAATGCAAGTTTCCTGGAGATTTTTCATTTTTTCTTCAATGGTGTTCTTCTCTTGGTTCATATTCCCAAAAGTGTACTTGTTCCACTCCTTGAGCCTATATTTGACATGTTTTAGATTTTTGTAGAGTTTGAACATCCTTGTCCCTTTCTCTGGTTGCTCCTCACGCCACCATCGTTTGATTCTTTCCTTGAAAATCGGGTGTTCCATCCAGAATTTCTCAAATCTGAAAGGTCTGTTCTTTGGTGTGGTCTAGAAGCCTGCTACCAGTTGCACTGGCCAGTCATCAGATCCCCTCCATGGAAGGATGTTGCAGTCTAAGGTTATCCCCTGCATAATGATTGACTCTAACACTAGGAATATGTCGAGTCTTTTTGCTACCTGATGCTGGATCATTCGCTTATTTTTCTAGGTGAACTGGCCATTATTGGTTTTCAAATCTACCATCTCCACTATGTCTATGAATTTTAAGAACTCCTCCTCATCTCTATACAATCTTCTTGTACCTCCTTTTTTCTCTGCAAGTGACATGATGATGTTGAAATCCACAGCTAGGATCCAATGGAGGTTGTTGGCTCTATTTTTAAGATCTTCTAGGTCTCTTAGAATTCCTCTCCTCTCCTCCAACACCTGGGTTCCATACACATTCATGCATAAAATCACTTATGTGTTCCCAATGAGTTGCATGGGACTGTAAGGGTATGCCTTGTTTCTTCGGCTGCTATTAGGCTTAGTACTTATGCGTTCCATAGGGTGAGGATACCTCCTACCATTTGGTGGCCACCAATATCCACCATATTGTACTTGCGCCATTGTTGTTGACTGATTGTTTCCATTCTGTCTATATTACACTTGGTCTCTTGAATAAAGCACAGATCCAGTTGTTCCTGTGTTAGTATACTTCTAAGGATTCGTTTCTTTCTTGGATTGTTTAGGCCTCTTATATTCCAAGATATAAATTTCATTTAAACTTGTGGGGGGGAGTTGGGGAAGATATTTTTGATCTTATCTGAGTTTATCAGTAGTGCTCCAAGCTCCTACAGGGCTACACTATTGGATTTATTGCCTTTTTTCCTCTGCATCTTCTTGGGTGAGAGCTATGGTTGTTCCTCACTAGCTTTGACTACTAGGTTCCCAATCTCTCCGTTTATACACTTTAGGCCTCTAGCTTTGGCTTCCTCCCTTAGGAGGAACAAATACTGGATGTGATCAAGTTGCTATGTTGGTACATTGTCCACTCCTTGTCTTTTCCATTGCTCCAGTATCTTCATGAGATCTATCCCTTCCCTTTCCACCAGGTCTCCGAGTTTCGGGTCTTTTATGACTACTTTGCTTGGTGTCATTTCTACCTCTCCCTCTGCGTCTTGCATGGGGGTGTTATCATCTCTAAGTTCTCTCTCCATCGGAGTTGCTTCACTTCCTTGTTCCTTCTAATTATTTGGTCGATTGGTGGGCTCATTTGGTGTTTGTTCTCTGACTTCCTGAACTTTTGTCGTATCTTTCTTGGATTCTTCCCCTTCACTGGTTTTGTTCCTTCCTTTTGGGGTAATCCGGACCTCTGGTTTATTTCTTGCTTGGGCTTTGCTCTGCTTTTTATTGGCTCTGCTTCTGGGGTTTGGTTTAACAAACCCATCCTCATCCTGTTGTGGTCTGGGGTTTCCCGTTTACTATTTTTTATTAAGTGGGCATTCCCTGATCAAGTGACCATGTTCATGGCACTTTCTACATCGGAAGGGGATCTGTTCATAATCTGTGTTTTGGATCCAATCCTCATCCCTAAATTTGAGGCTTATGGCTTCTGGGAGTGCTCCCGACACATCCATCTCTATACATATTCTTGCATAAGATGTCTATCTCCCCTTTAGGGTGGCTTCTACAGTCTTTATGTATTTCCCCAGTTTATTCCCTATTGCCTCAAATGTAGAGGGTAACCAGTAGTATAAGGGTAGGGAGTAGAGTCTCAGCCAGACTGGTACCTTTTTTAAGGTTTCTTTTTCTGGGGAGAAATTCTCCTTCCATGGTTGCATGTACAGTCCTGTTGATGCATGGAAGTATGGCCCTCCTTCAAATACTCTATCTCTGTCCTACAGGTTTATGAAGACTGCTGTGAAGAAATCTTTTGAGCCCAGATGGAGCTCAACTTCCCCATTTGGCTTCCAGTGATATTTGATCCATTTTCACAGTTCTCTCTCGGTGTGCCACAAGCCCATAAATTTGCAAATTAGCGCATGTGCCTTCATTTGATCCCTGTAGAGTTGCGTCTGCGGATCCTCCAGTATCACCTTTGGTTCAGTGTTGATTTGGGTTTGCATGGGTTGCGCCCTTCTGCCTGGTTTGTCTTCGTTGTGTCTTGTGTCACCTTCTTCTTTTCTATGCCTTCCTCTTCGATGCATTCACTTTTCCCCTTGTTCCTTTCATGACCTGTTCCAGGGTCAGGTCCCAAGGTGCCTATCATTGGTGCCTTGAAAAATATACCCCTTGGCCTTTTCCCTCTATCTACCACTACTTCTTTGTATGAGGGGGTACCCTTACCCTCCCCTCCGGTGCTCATGCTTCCCTCTGCTATGGCCATGACTATTAAAAGCCTTAGCTTGTGGTTGCTTCGAGAAGTTCGGAGGTCCAATTCCAATCAATCTGTATATTATAACTAGAAATATAATATCAATATCACTCGGGATCCAACTTATCATACGACCTTTGCGCCATGGAAAGCCACAACAAGTCCAAAAAAGGATCCTACATGTCCCAAATTCCTATTTATTATTATCCTTATGGTCTTTCTCCCTAACAATAGCTTTTCAATTTATAATTATTTCTCATTTTCCTTCTTTCCTGGCTTCTTTTACTTTTTGAACTTCCTTCCTTAATTTTACTCGGTCTTCGGGAATGAGGTCTTCATTTATAAATATTCCTAACCCTTTTAATCTTGGAGATTTACTAAGTAGAATAAATCTCTTTACGATAAAATCAAAATTGAATCAAAGTAGAAAGTAACTCACCTTCTTTCACATGTCCAATTGCTCAATCCGTTGAAGCAGACAAAAATAATTTTAGAAAACCATAGAGAAGTCTCGAGAACTATTCTAGGTAAAATAGGTAAAAACCAAAGAGAAAGATTATTGTGGGTAAAAAAGGTAAAAACCAAAGAGAAATATCTCCTTAAAAAAAAAAAAAACAGAGAAGTATTATTCTTGTTCAAAACGATAGAGATATAATTTCAAAACCGCGGAGAAGTATTATTCCTGTTTAAGACTACAGAGAAATATTATTCCCATTCAAAACTGCAAAGATATAATTTCAAAACTGCAGAGAAGTATTATTCCCGTTAAAAAACACAGAGAAAACAATATTTTAAATAATAGAAATATGAGTAATAATATTGATTTTCAGTAAATTTTCATTTTTAAAGTTAGAGAAGACAGATGTAAAAGTATTAATAGATTAACATACTCATTTTCATATTGATTTTTATATTCAACTTAAATAAGAAGCATTACTGAATTAATTAAATCTTTGTAGTAAGGAATATCTCGCCTTTCAAATCGTTACCTTAAATAAGAGCATTAACTTCCATGGCCTACTTTATAGATTTCATGTCATAAGTTTGAATCTATACTATGGATCTTATGGTAGGGTTTTAACTTCTAGGTTTCACTTCTCAAGTATGGATTTATTTTGTGGTAAGATCCTTTATTTTGTGGTAAGATCCTTTGTTGGTCGCCCTAAGGGGGACCCTTGTCGCAACCTAATTCCTACTTAACCTAAGTTGGTGAAACAAACCTATTTGAATACTATCATTTCAAGTGGAAGTTACTTGACCTTGACATTCATACTTGGGAACATAAGCATAATGATTAACCTGATAATTATATTTTTATTATGTTTGTTGGTCAGTATTAATCATGCTTGGCGTTTAATATAGGGGCTTAATCATGCTTGAGAAATAATTACAGAAGTGGTTGGAAGTTATTAAGTTTTGTTCGAACGTACCATATATTCATAAATGACATCTATTCGTAATCGTTTGTGAAGGTCCTTCCATGTGCCAAGTGTAAATTCTTGAAACAAGAATTGGGAGGGTAAGTCTCGAGCACTCTGTGCGATTTTTTATCTTTCACTCCATTGTTTAGCACTCTTCGAGAGGAAAACAGGTTTCCTTGTTGGTTTGGCTAGATGATACCAAAGGTTTTGTTTCTCATTCCTTGAGTTTCCCTCACTAGGTGCATGGGATTCCTATGTCTTCTAAATACTCTGTGTACAAATTACCTTTATTGTTGTATTTCTTTCGCTCTCATTGGCTCTGTCATTGTAAAATCCTAGCATGACCCTGTGTAGAATTTCTATGCTTATTTTGTTTACGAGTCTTATTCAAACTCTGTCGAGGATGGTATCTTGGTGAAAGTCTTAAATTTTTGTGTGCATTTCCTTCCCTTTGTATGTCATTATATTAACCTTAAATTGGGTTTTAGTTTGGAAAACAATGTTGTGAAATGTGGTAAGGTTGCACGCTTATGGGTCTTATTTTATTCATTATTTTTCTTTTTGTATTTCTTTGTCGTGATAGACTCATTTGGATGCTTAATAATGTCGATCGTGGTTTTCTTCTACATTGAATCCATCTCGGTTTCAAGTTTCTTCTGGTAAGAAAAATCATACCCTAACTCTTTGTCAATCTTATGCAAGTTTGGTTTTCCTTCTTTGACGTTTTGAGATTTAATGCAGGTATCGTTTGACCAAGATGGAAGGGTTTTTACCCCAAATCCCATTTGAAAAATTATGTACGTACCTTTTTCTTTTAACGTTTTTCTCTTTTCTTTTGTGTGGATATATTTTCCTTATGTTTTATACTAATTTATGTTTCTACGTCCCTGGTCAAAGGAAAAGGCTTGGCTCCTCCACTAGGGTATTCAACCTTAAAAAGGTAACTCGGTTTCCAATATGGTCCTTAGCTGAGGATGAAGATTTGATACTATCGTTCGGCTTGAAAAATTAGTTAAGTGGTTGAATAGTGAACTGTTGTTGAACCCACTCTGGTCTATATGTAATTTATTCTGCATTATGGAAGTTTGCATGCGAATGAGGGTTCTGTAATATTTGTTTTTGGAGTTTAATTTAGAGTAGAGTACTTTCCCATATGACTCGAGTCGACTCAGTTGTAGATTTATTAACTTATTTCATCAAGGAAATTCCCTATTCTTCTCATTTTGTAATGTGGGTGATTCCAGCCTCTATTTACCATGCTTATTATCTTTTCTTCTTTGTCGTTTAAGGAGGTTTATAGAACTTCTCGGTTGTTTCTATTGTTAATCATATCGCTACGACCTTTACTGACCAATATTTATAGCCTTCTGTTTATATTTAATATTTTGATCATGGAAGCGACATAAATTCTCTTCTGTATATATATAAATATTCTAGAGGTTCTTTATGACATCAGTTTTATTGTTTTTACATCTATCTTGTTTTGTTGTATATATCTGACATCTTCTTTGTGAATAGATTCTAGAGTTCTCTCCGACCATAGGTTTATTGTCTTTGCATCTAGCTTGTTTTTGTATATATATTTCTATGTATAGATTCTATAGTTCTCTGTGACAATAGGTTTATTGTCTTTGCATCTGGCATATATATATATATATATAAATAAATAAATAACTTCTTCTATATTCTACAATTTTGTTTTAAACATTCTGATTTGTATAAGGATAAAACGTTTGTCTATGACATTTATTGAACAATTGTATGATAGAATACAATGAGAAAAACTAATAAATTATCCAGGAACATCAAATTGAATGATGATACTAATAGAATGTCTATAAATCACATGTCGACACTTAAATAAATCATAATAAAATACACATAGAATCTTGAAGAAATAATATTCATGTTTTCAATTGTTGGATCCTTAGGCATAGCTAGCTCCTTTCCATGGGATATGGAAACGCTTTCAGCACCCATTGTGGAAGAAAGAGGAGCCCTAGGCATGGTAAGTATAGGAGCAAGCTAAAGATCTCCCTTCCTTCTTCGCATGAAAAGATATATATGGTGTCCAAGAAAACACTAGCAAAGTGTGTTTTTAATTGTTCAATATACCTTTTTTTGGGATCCTTAGAGCAAGTTAAGGATCTCCCTTCCTTCTTCTTCCCATGGTAATATATATATATGATTTCCATGAAAACACTATGTTTATAATCTTTCAATATACATTTTTGGATATTTAATTTATTTTACACTTTCAAGGGTATTAGTTACGAATGAATGCTCAAATTTGAGACTTTCCTTATTTGTCAAAAAAAAATTCATGGCATTCGTCAATTAATTTTAGGTTAAAAAAATCATGAATACAGAAGATTTAAATTGGATAAGTTTTTAATTGGATCATTAAAAGATATTAAATCAATAAGCTTTTAAGCTAATAATAAAAAAATAAGATTAACTTAATAAAAAATACAAAATTAAAATTTAATTCGGTTTAGGAAAATTCCTCTTAGGAAATTAGATTCATAATATGTTATCTAGAACCCAAGGTGTACTAAGTTTTGATAGTGCCATGGTTAATAGATTTAGTTTTCTAATAGAACTTGTATTTAATATTATCTAAATATTCCTTATATCACATTTACAATTTCAATGAAGCTCAGTTATAAAAGTATTTAAAGGAGATTTGGATTTTTAAAAATTAATCAAGTCTTTATAAGAAACTAAATTAACATAAAATTGATTGGAAATTGTTTTTAGTTTATTTGAAATTTGCACAAAACCACACTAACCACACTATTTAAGTTTCAACTTCTGCTTCCCTCCCATAGAATGTTATATATATATTCCAAATAAGAATCTTTATATTTCGAAAATAAAAATATACGTATTTTTGTCCTGCTATGAGGATTGCTCATTGTCTACATATACTCCCCTTCCATAAATCTATTACATTCTATTCCCAACAAAAAAAAACTAAAATAACCTTATATTCAATCCATTTTTCTTAAAAAAAAAAAAAAAACTTGTATATCCAACTATCCAAAATCACAAATTTATTATAAAAATGACATCTCATCAATGAAACAACCATCAAAGAATTCATAGATAATGAAATATCCTTGATCTAAAAGCATATCATTCTTATATAATTGATCAGCTTTGGATTTCAACTCCTTGTATACATATGCACAAAAAAACCATTCCATCTCATCTAAGAAAACTCGAATTTGACCGAACAAAACTTGAAGTCGAAACACTTGAACTTGTATAATTTTGTTTACCCATTCCATGACAACTTTTGAGTCCCCCATTAATTGTAATTTTTAAAGATTTAATGAATTTACCACGAACATCTGACCCCATAAAGCTGAAATTCATCTTTCGAATTTGTTCCCAAGCCTGGGCTATATTTTATTTCAAAACAATGCTTCATGTATACGTCTAAAAGAGCTCCTACCCCTTCCTTCTTCGCATGGAAAGATATATATAGGGTGTCTCCTACCCCTTCATTCTTCGCATGGAAAGATATATATAGGGTGTCCACGAAAACACTAGCAAAGTCTGTTTATATTTGTTCAATATACCTTTTATTTTGGTTTTGGGAGCCCTAGAGCAAGTTAAGGATATCCCTTCCTTTTTCTTCTCGTGGTAAGATATATATAGGGTGTCCATGAAAACACTAGAAAAGTATGTTTATAATTTTTCAATATACATTTTTGGATATTTAATTTATTTTACACTTTCAAGGTATTGGTTATAAATGAATGCTAAAATTTGAGATTTTCCTTATTTGTCAAAAAAAAAAAAAATCATGGCATTTTAATATTCTTATGGTTCTTAAATTTACTTTTTCATAAACTAAATTAATAGCCAATTAATTTTAGATTAAAAAAATCATGAATACATGAGATTTTAAATTAGATGAGTTTTTAATTGGATCATTAAAAGATATTAAAGAAAGAATATTTTAAGTTAATAATAAAAAATTAAGATTTCCATGGTAGACTATGTTTTAGCAATTTGATTATGTTTATTCACGGTTTACTATGGTAATTTCACATTGTAATGTTCATCTTGTTTGAGTTATGTAAAATTGCTACATTTTTCAATGGTTGTCACATTATGATGTCCGTCAAGGGTCATGTCACATCGTGATGATCCTGAAAGGTTGTGTTGATTATGATGTTCACTAATAATTACATTACATTGTGACATACATATTCATTGAATTATGTTGAATTACAACATACCTCGACAATTATGTCACATCATGAAATTCATCAAGGGTTATGTCACCTTGTAACATTCCTTAAGGGTTATGTTTTACTATGATGTTCCGGAATGGTCATGATGTGCTACGATATTCATCTTGGTTGTCTTATATGGAATTTTTATGTTCCGTAATGGTTATGTCACATTGTTACATTTATCAAAGGTTGTGTCAGATTTGTGATGTTCCTTAATTTTGTGTCACATCGAAACATTCATCTTGGTATACTTATGTTGAATTGTAGTGTTTTTAAAGGGTTTTGTTGCATTATGAAGATCAAAAAAGGATATGTTGGATTACAATGTTCCCCAATGGTTAAGTAGCAATGTGACATTTATCTTGGTTTGCTTATGTTTTCCACGATTGACTTTGGTTGGCCATGGTTCATTATGGTTGAATTTGGTGGTTGACCATAGTTGATTATGTTTGACTATTGTTGACCATGGTTAACTTTAGTCAAATATGAATTACTTGGTTAACCATGGTTGGCCATTATTGACTATGTTTACGATGGGTACTCATGCAGGAGCATCGCTCCATCTCAGCACGCGTCAGCTAATCAACACATGTGGTGCTCATTTAAGAAAGGAGAGACGTCACCCTCTCATTTTTTCCTTGAGAATCCAAGACGAGATCCAGGAATTTATTGAAGACAAGATGGAAGGGGAAAAATTGTGCTTTCGCACAAGATGAAGATAAGGTGTAGAGGAGTCCCAGAATTGTTGAACATTCTGGTGAAGGAAGGCTTTGCAAGAAGTGCATCAAAAAAAGAAAGGATACACCTTAATCCTTTCCATAAGGCCAAGGGAGAAGTCATCGAAGAATTGATCCAAGAATAAGGAGTGTGCCTAAGGTATTGAGAATTCATCTTATAATCTTAGGAGGAAGGGAGAGAAGTTTCCAGGAGGGCACGAGAAGATCATAGAGGAACTTGAAACCTTGGAGGTTTTTCAAGCTGAGAAAATTCACAGGAAAGTTGCACAGATTTCTGCAAGGATTACAGAAAGAGGCCCTCGAGGACAACCAAAGTCTTGAAAGGTGAAAGTGTGCTAAGTGTGCAAAGGAGCCGAGGACTTGTCGAAGTCCAGAATATGGAGAAGTTACCCATCATTGAGGAGGAGATAGGTGGCAGAAGATTGAGAGGTTCGGGAGAAAGAACTTCGAAAGGTTTGTCGGGAGAAAGAATAAGATCTTCGCGAAGTTGCGAAGAGGGATTTCAAATGCAAGCCATTGAATATAGAAGGACACATGGCAAAGGATCAGTGCATCGTTGATTTGTGATCGGAGGAACAGGAGTTGAGAAGAGACAGGACTCGCGAAGTCTGAACTCGCGATTCAATCACAGTCATTGATCGCAAGAAGAACGAGGACCGTAGATCTGGTCCCAAAGCATTCATTGATTCAGAAATTGGGGAAAGGGAGAAAGCATCTAGCAAATGTTCCGAAGAGCGGGGTCGTGAAGGAGTTGGCCCATGGTTCTAGCCCGTGGTCACATCAAGGGAGGAGCTTAGCATCGAGAGCTAAGGAATTCGTCGTAAGAGCTGAAAGCACCAAGAAGAGTGTCCACAGGTGCCACATCATGGGTGCTGAGGAATTGAAAAAGGGCTTGTGTCAAGTCAAATCGGGTTCATCGGGAGCCCAACGAGTCATTCGAATCGACGACTTAAATGATCCTAAACCGGGAGGTCATGCCAGCCCCGAAGGAGGAAGAGGGGAGGGGGTTGTCACGAGGTACCCATGGTTGATTACAGTTATGTGATAATAATTATATTCATCTTGGTTTACTTGTGGCAAATTACTACATTACTCAATGGTTGTGTTACATTGCAACATCCATCAAGGGTTACACCACATTGTGATATTCGTCAAGGGTTATGTTTGATTGTGATGTTCTCCAATTGTTGTGTCACAATGTGAGATTCAAATTCATTGACTTACCTTGAATTGGTAAGTTCCTCATTGGTCTTGTCACATTGAGATGTTCCTCAAGCGATATGGTGCCTTGTGAAGTTCCTCAAGGGTTATGTTTCACTATGATGTTCATGAATCATTATGATGCATTGTGATATACATTAGGTTTCTCAACTTATGTGGAATTGCTACATTTATATTCAGTTATGCCACATTATGATGTTCATAAAGGATTCACTCAATTTGTGTATGTTCTCAAATGGTTATGTCACATCGTGTCGATGGAATTATGTCAAGCTATATTATTCCTAAAGCGTTGTGTCAAATTGGAATGTTTATGAAGTTATACGTTGGATAACAATGTTCCTCAAGGGTTATGTGGCATTGTGACATTCATCTTGGTTGACATATGTCAAAATACTACATTCCTTATTGGTTATGTCACATTGCAATATTTCTCAAGGGTTATGTTGGATTGTGACTTTCCACAATGGTATTTTTTTGTTGTGGCATTTATCATTATGTTGAATTGCTAGGTTCCTGAATAGCTATGCCACATTTCAAAGTTTATCAAGGGTTATGTCATAATGTGAAAGTCACCATGGGTTATGTTGGATTGCAATGTTTCTCAATGATTACATATGATCCCTGCAATTGATAAAGTACACAAACTCACATTACGACAATTGACACTTTAATTTCCAGTCAAGTATTTGAACTTGGAATGATTCAAAATTAAAATATTAAAAATGACTTTCAATTTTAAATTCAAAACTAATATAGTAACACGGTTTAGAAAAAATACAATTGATAATTTTTAAAATTTATTTTTAATGAATAATTATACATTATAATAATTTTATTTTTTTTACTAAATATATCAATTTTCTCTTTCCATGTAAATTTTATTTAAAAACTAAATAAATTGTATTTATAAGCCACGCAAATTTATTCAAACTATATTATTTACAATATACATACTTAAGTAAATATAAATCATTATATGTGTTTGTTTTGTATTTGGTAAAAGTAGATATTCAATAATTATAAATATATGTTTGTAATCAAATAACATTTAAATATGTCTAATAAATATTGAATAATCAAATTAAGGTGTGGGTTTAGTTTTTTAGGTTACTTGAGTTCAATACCCTTAATGCATCCCTATTAAGGGTTGGTGCGGTAAAGGCCGTGTGCAATCCACAAGTGACTTCAACGGCTTAGATGCCCGTGGGTTGTGGTTTCTTAGCCAAGGATTGATGGCTTAGATTCCCCTAGGTTGTGGTTTCTTAGCCAATGGTTGAAATGTTGGCCCAACAAGTGACGAGCACATTTCTAACAAACAAAAAAAATGTTGAAAAAGTTGATAAAATGAAATTATCTAACATAATATATAATTTGTTATCCTCTATAAAGAAACTCAACTATATTTCAAAATTTTTTTATTAGAAAATTAATTATACCAAATGTTATTAAAAAAATCTCTTTTAAAATACAAAAAATTCAAAATTTAAAATAAATGATATTTTTTTTTGTAAGTAAGAAAATATATATTACCTGTCATAAAGAAAAATTACAGTATCCACAATGATATCATAGATAAGAGTGTAATTAATTGCCCCGAAGGGAAACCAATTCATCTCAACCAAGGTCCTAACATGCCAGAGAAAGCTTAAACAATCATGTCTGAATCGTCCCTTAGGGAAACCGATTCGACTGTCCATATGGGTAGATAATTAAAAAAATTCTAAAAAATGTTGTCCTATGACCAACATAAAAACTCATGGTGCTGAAAATATAAAAAAATGCATGCATACACCTGGTCGTTCCCCGACTTTCATGGTCTGTGGCACGCCCTACTAGTATCATCTTCCCCGACTTGCTTGCCCATGTCCCGAGTGAAGGACATGTTTCCTACATTGTCCATTTGTGGTGTTGGAGCCAGTATAGCGGACACTGGTGCAGCGGTGTCCACATCCTACTCTTGCATGGGTTGAAGCATAAATGCCAGTAGAGTTTCCAATTTATCTATGTTGGTCGAGGTGCTCCATACGAAAGCATAGATCATCGATGTCTTGATGGATAGAGAATACCAGGTCCTAGAGAATCAAGACCGAGTCTCGGTACCTAGAGAAAGAAAAATACGATCATGAGGCGCACGATGCAACCTTCGAGAAGAAGTAAGGCTCTGGAATAGGCGTCTCCTCCTTGATAGTGAATTCCTCCATATGAACGTTGAGGTCTTCCAATAATGGCCTAGGAAAAGAAGGTGGTGATGGTGAGTCGTGGGGAGAAGGTGGTGGCATGGGAGCAGAAAGGGTGGAAGAAGGAACGAGAGCGTAGTGGGTGGAAGGTAGCGAGGTGGGTGGAGATGGTTGTGTCATAGCAGGTTTTGAAGGTGAAGCGATGTCCAAAATAGGACCAGGTGAAAATCCCAACGAGTTCCCTTGCAGGTCAAACCATTCCACCTTGCATGCCTAGGGTGAAGAAAATGACCCAAGGCTTGGATCTTCCTGGGAGGGGTGAGCAGATTATGGGGGTGAAGAGTCAGGGGGTGGTGCAAGAACGAGAAAGAGATGAGCCATGGTTTCTCTACTTCGATACCATAGAGGCCCCATTTTGGGATTTCCTCTCTGCCAAGGCATATCCTGCGAGAATAAAGAATTAAAAAAGGGAGCGAGGGATGGCGTTGAAGTTGAGAATAGAAAATAGACCAAGGGAACCAGGGATAGTGCCTCGGATTAGGATCTGCCAAGAAATAGGAACAAGAATGGCATACGCAGAGGTGATCCATCAACATAAAATGGCATCTGCGGACTAAATTCCCACACACGCAGAGGTACTGGTAAGACGGCCTTTTCCATTGTCGAATTGAATAGCCAGTGGGGGATGCACTACAGTAGTGGAGGGTGGCTGGAGTCATAAGGAGGATTGAATGTCAGGGGGACATCACAATATAAATGCAGAAGGGGTTGGCATGTGTCGATCACATGTCCCGCGGAGAGGTGGAAGATGCCAGCTCCTCCAATGGCCAYGTGTTGCACACTAACRCCCAATCTGGGGGACTATCTRAGGTGAGAGTCTTGTTGATTCAATCCTGGAAAATAGTGTGATCAGTGTGGGAAGYGCARATGATGTYTGGTCCTTCGAGAGATACTCCCCTATTATCGATATGGTTTGYTATTTGGTTGGCTTGYCGCCTTACATGTGAAGGGATTATGACCATATGTGGTTGGATGGTAGCTATGACGGTRGTWTATATGGAGGTGAGTCGCCAACATGGGGAAACTCGGTCTAGATCGGCTCCATTAAGTATTTTTTCCAGAAGGTTGAGGATGATTTGAGAATCCCCATCTACTATMAGCTTATGGTGRCCKYAATCTTGAGAAAGCTATAGCCCCCTCAAGAATCCCCATAKCTCAGCTACGTTGTTTTTGTTATGACTAATGTTGTYAGTTRCGATTAGAATTATGTTCCTCTGGTTGTTGCRGAGAACGAACCCAAAGCCTGTAGGCTTCTTTGAGGGTGAAGGTGCCCTGCGAGGAGTGCCCCCATCTCAAAATATCCTCGCCTGCATGAATTTGGATTTTTTCRGAAGAGATGGTCTCGTGTCAGGCTTGGAGATCCACGTGCATTGACAGATGAAGTTYCGTATGGGTGGACTTCCAATGGTTCCATGTGGCCCCAGGGGGTCATTTTTCCAGTAATCTGYGACCATGAGTAAGCMTGCCTGCATGGTGGTGTCGAGAAGAGCTTCGACGATGGGGTGTCGGTCTAGCACAAGCCATTGTTGCCAAGAGTCTTTACAAAAGGATGTTGTTCTCCCATTTATGATTTCCCAGAAGGCGTGGTCAACTATCAAGGAGTGGATTGGATTTGCTGTGTTCCAAATCAAGGATCCTTGTGTGTTATCATCCCATTGAATCAATTATTTTTCTTCAATACCTGGAGCGTACTTTTTCCTCCAAATCTTGGCCCAAAGGTCTTTAGGGTGCTTTATCCATATCCACCAAATCTTAGCACTTAGAACTTTGTTGAGAACGATGGGGTTGCACAAGCCAAGCCTACCCTTAGATTTCGGCCTGCATATCGTTTCTCATCTTATTAGAGCTATCTTCTTCTCATTTTTTTCTCCTACCTATAGAAATTTCCTTTGAAGTGGTTTGATGGAAGTTAGAATGAATTCAGGGGCCGCCAGAGTTGAGAAGGAGTATATGGGAAGGGCTTGAAGAATTGACTTGAGGAGGATGAGGTTGTTCGACAAGTTGAGCGAGCGGAAGGTCCATGAGGAGAGCCTTTTCCTCATTGAGGAAATGATCCCCTACCAGGAGATGTTTCATAAGGATTTTTTGAAGAGAGGGAAACCCAGGTACTTGGATGGAAGGGAGCTACGAGTGAAGCCCACGATGTTGGTGATATGGCGTTGAACATGGATAGGGGTGTTAAAAAAGAAGAGCTNATTCGTGTGTTTCCTCTGGATTGTTGACCTGTGAAATAATTTTGTGTTCCATTCTCCCTCCTTGAATCATTGTATGTGATACTCCTGCCTCCAAAAGACTTCTTCTTGAGAATGCCTTTCCTCTAGTTGTTGTTTCAAGAGGTTCTCTTGTTCCTTGAGTTCCTCCGTGAGGCCGTGATTCCTTATCTACTTTTTGAGGAGGTTCATTTGATCATTTAAATGTCATTGTGCCTTGAAGATGTTACAAAAGTTTTGTTTATTCCAAAGCTTAAGTCGTTGTTTGCAGTCCTTAAGCCGTTGCTGGAATCGATACATTTTTTATCCATGAGAGATCGCAGCATCCAGCTGCCAGGTCGTGGCCATTACTTGGAACTCTCTATAGGTGAGCCAAAAGCACTCAAATCTGAAGGGATTTCGACCGGGAGAACCTGATATATCAATTATTAGCTTAATGGGCTAGTGGTCAGAGCCCATTATGTCCAAAATGTTGACGCTAATGGAGAGACCATCCATCAAGAGGAAATCTGAGACTATGAAATGGTCGAGTCGACAAGCCACCTATTGGGAGCCCAAGCGCCTGTTAGACCGGGTGTAGAGTCCATTTTGGGTTTCTAAATCAAAGAGACAATGCTTGTCTAGTGGATCCTGAAAGATCCCACTTTCCGAGTCTAATCTATGGATGCCCCCTTTTTTCCCTCAAGGTTGCAGACTATGTTGAAATCTCAACCCAGTATCAATTTGTGATCATTGATGAGAGTGGTTAGCCTCTCCAAATGTTGAATGAAGTTTAATTTGTCCCCTTGCGTAGTTGGCCCATAGACTTTGGTAAGGATGCTAGGTTGATTAGATCCAATGAGTCAATATTCAACGTAGATTGTCCATCGAGTTGAGAAGAAGTTTTCCATGATTACAGAGTGAGGATTCCAAAGAATGGCAAGGCCTCCGACTATGCCTCTATCATCAATGGTCATCATTTGTCCTTGTTTCTAACATCTAGAGAGAATTTGTTTCGTTTATTCCCTTGCACATTTTGTTTCTTGAAGTAGAAGAATATCAGGTTGTTCTCCTATGGTCCTTCTCATAGAAGACTTTGCTTACTATGACTGTTGAGATCTCGTATATTCCAAGAGATGATCTTCATGATGAGGAGGGAGAGGGGAGAGGGGGGGGAGTGTCAGAGATGAGGTGTATCTGACCTGAGTTGACCATGAAGTTACCAATTTCCTGTATGAGCTTCTGGGTAGACTTTCTTCCTCTTTTCTTCTTTTCCTTTTGAGGTTTTTTTGGTCTCTCTGTTGAATGCGATGAATTCCCAAGCTTGTGTTGGATCTGGCCATTGATCCCGCCAAGGAGTTGATAAATACTTTATGAACTTTGCGGAGCTGATATGGGGAAATGGTGTACAGTTCCTTCTTGCGGTAGGCTTTCTCTAGATTTTCCAGATCTATTCCGACGAGAGCACGTTCATCTATATCCATTTAGTTTTATCCTTCCTCTGGGTCAGAGGCTTCACCCTCTTTTGGGGGGGATTCAGAAGAAGGTTGGTCTTGCTCCAAAATTGGGGTATTCGGGAGATTGTCTTTTTCTTTGTTGTGGGTAGCAGTTTCCTTTTGGGGTATGTTGGGTACATCCATGTCTTCAGGGATGTTATGGAGGGTGTCGAAGGAGTTGTCGGTGGGGGCTTCCTTGTTTTCTATCAATATTGTTTTCTTTTCCATTTGGCATCACCGAACCCTACCTAGGTAAAACCATCTTTTGCTTTGCTTGTTTCAAGATTATCTCTTTTGGTTGTCGCATTCAGAGGACTGTCCCTGAACAAATGTTCATGCTCGTGGCATTTTCTGCATCTGAATGGTATGTGTT
>SNQJ01S0075251.1:62862-76998 GCA_010110895.2 Picea sitchensis | reverse complement strand
GTTGTTTAAATTGTTCTTATACATTAGGTATCTAGTCATAGCCATGCTCTCAATGGGGGAGAGGCTTGTTTCTACAAGGAGGATGGGATAGGGTGTATTTCCTTTAATTTTGAGATTATAGGTTATAAAATTATTTTGTATTTTCTCCATCTTTCTCCAGGATTCACGAGAGATACTACAGCCCCAGACTTCACATCCATAAAGAATAATAGGTGTAGCAAGAGTCTCAAAGAGGAGTTTCTTCTTATCCCAAATCCAAAGTTCAGCTAATTTAATAAAGCAATGTATTAAGTAAAAAATTATTAAAATATTAATACATTAATGTTTAACAAAACATATCAAAGTATTAATACATTAATAATGTAATTTATTAATTAATTGATACATTAAATACATTATTGACTAATAAATTGCTACAGTATTAATTAATACATTGCTAAGGTTTTAATACACAAATAAAGTAATACATTAATTTAATACATTATTATACTAAAGATGCATACAAAAATAGTATACATTGCTAAGGTTTTAATACACAAATAAGGTAATACATTAATTTAATACATTATTATACTAAAGATGCATACAAAAATAGTACACTAAGTATTATTTTTATATACATTATTTCATTAATATTAATACACTAATTAATACACTAATCAAGTAATTAATTAGTAATACATTATTATAGTATTAATACATTGATACATTAATTGAAAATGATCGTGGTTGAGTATGGTTGCCCATGAACATGGTTAACTTTGGTAGACCTTTATTGACTTTGGGAAGGAAAGGTTCACTATGGTTGACATGGTTAATTATGGTTCACCGTGACCATGGTTAACTTCTGTAGACCTTCACTATGGTTGACCATGGCCACGGTTGAATGTGGTTGACCATGGTTGATAATGGTTAGCGATGTTTCACATTTGTTGTGCATAGATGACCATATTTGGCCATGAGCTTGGTTGACCATGACTATGAATGACATCAATACATTAATTCATATTTTAATGTATTAATTAATTAATAGAATAATAAATTATTAAATAATACATTACTAAAGTATTAACACTTTAAAACATTAATAAAATATTAATTCACTAATACTACAGTAATACTATATTATTAGAGTATTAATACATTAATAATGTAATGTATTAATTAATACATTGCTAAAGTATTAATAAACTAATAGAGTAATACATAAATAATACATTGATAAATACATTATTAAAGTATTAATACATTAATACATTAATTGACAATGACGATCGTTGATTATGGTTTACCATGACCATTGTTTCTTATGGTTGATCATCACCAAGGCTGCCCATGACAATGACCATGACCATGGTTTCTTATTGTTGATCATCGCCAAGGTTGCCCGTGACAATGACCATGACCATGGTTAACTTTGGTAGACCTTGGTTGACTTTGGGAAGGAAAGGTTGACTATGGTTGACTATGACCTTTCTTGACCATGACCATGGATAAATATGGGTGAACATGACAATGGTTAATTTTGGTTGACCTTGGATTACCATGATCATGGTTAAAGGTGGTTGGCCATAACCACGGTTAACTTTAGTAGACCTTCACTATGGTTGACCAGACATTGCAACAATGAGGTTATTCTCTTCACATTGCAACAATGAGGCTATGTTCCATACATTGCGGCAATATGGGCATGCTTGTCACATTGGAACGACGAGGCTATGTTTGTCACATTGCGATGATAGGGATATGTTCGTCACATTGTGACGTTACTATGTTTGTCAAAATGTGACGCTACTAAGTTCATCATATTGTGACAATATGGCTATGTTAGTCACATTGCGACAATTGGGCTATGTTCGTCACATTTCTATGATAGGGATATGTTTGTGACATTGCGATGTTACTATGTTTTCTAGATTGTGATGCTACCATGCTTGTCAAATTGAAACATTAATATGTTCCTCATGTTGCAACATCTAGTTTTGTTCGTCATATGGCAACGTTGAGTTATGTTTTTCACATGAAAAGGTTAGTTTATGTTTGACATGTTTCAAAAAGGAAGTTTTTTCCAATGTTTTTCAAAAAATCTAACAAAGTGTTTCATTTCTCACAAAGATATGAACTTTGAACGAATGTTATGTATTGCATAGAAGGAAAATTAGAATCATACTTGTTCTAAGGAAACTGATCACAAAACATATTTAACTTTACATATGATGGTTTATACTTGTTCTAAAGACATTGATAGAAAATAAACTTGACTATGGTTTTCCCATGCTTGACTATGGTTTTCCATGGTTGACTAAGATTAACCATGGTTGAGCCATATGTGGAACAAAGTTTATTATGGTTGGTCACGGTTCACCTTCACCATGGTTGACTACGGTTGACCATGGTTGACTATGCATGACCATGCCCATAGATTAATTTCATAGACAATGTGGAGTGGATTATGCTGGCCCATGTTGATTATGTTTAACCGTGGCTTAGGTTAGTCACATTCTGATTGTGGGTGTGGGTTATTTTTGTCACATTACGACATTGAGAAATGGTCATGTCATGCAATGTTTGGCTATGTTTATCACATTGAAATATTGAGTTGCATACATCATATTAAAACAAAGGGTTATATTCGACACATTGCGACATTTGGGAATGTTTCTCATGTTATGACGTTAGTATATTTGTGTCACATTACGACAATGAGGTTATGTTCATCACATAGGGATGACAAGGCTATGTCCATCACATTAGGAGGATAGGGATATGTTCATCACATTACGACAACATGACTATGTTAATCACATTGCGACGTTATTATGTTTGTCATTATGTGACGCTACTATGTTCAACAGATTGTGACAATATGGTTATGTTTGTCACATTTCAACGACTGAGAATTGTTCATCACATTGCAATGAGAAGGTTATGTTTTTAACATTGTAATGTTACTATGATTGTTAGATTATGACTCTACTATGTTCCTCCTGTTGAAACATTTGAGTAAACCACAGATTGCAGCGATGAGGGAATGTTCATCGCATTGCAACGATGAGGATATGTTCATCACATTGCGACGTTACTATGTTTGTCAGAATGTGACGCTACTATGTTTGTCACATTGCGACAATATGGTTGTGTTCGTCACATTGAGACATATGGGATATGCTTGTGACATTGCGATGACAAGGCTATGTTTTTAACATTGCAATGTTACTATGATTGTTAGCTTATGACTCTACTATGCCCATCATATTACAACATTACTATGTTCCTCAGGTTGAAACATTTGAGTAAACCACACATTGCGGTGATGAGGACATGTTCATTGCATTGCAACGATGGGGATATGTTCATGACATTGTGAAAATATGGGCATGTTTATCACATTGTAATGATGGGGCTATGTTTGTCATATTGCGACGATAGGGCTATGTTTGCCACATTGCAACGTTACTATGTTTGTCAGAATGTGACACTACTATGTTCGTCACACTGCGATGATATGGATATGTTCATCACACTGCGACGATATGGCTATGTTCGTCACATTGCGACAGATGAGATATGTTTATGACATTGCGATGACAAGGATATGTTTGGGAAATTGTGATGTTATTGTGTTTTCTAGATTCTGACGCTACTATTCTTGTCAAATTGCAACATTACTATGTTCCTCATGTTGCAACATATGGTTTTGCTAGTGAAATGGCAACGTCCAGTTATTTTTTCACATGAAAAGGTTGCTTTATGTTTGACATGTTTTGAAAACGAAGTTTTGTCCAAGATTTTTCAAAAAATATTACAACATATGGGCATGTTAATCACATTGCAATGATGGAGATGTGTTTTTCACATTGCGACGATAGGGCTATCTTCGTCACATTGTGACAATAGGGCTATGTTTGTCACATTGCGACATTACTATGTTTTTCATAATGTGACGTTGTTATGTTCATCAGATTGTGACAATATGGTGATGTTCGTCACATTGCGACAGATGGGATAGGTTTGTGACATTGCAATTATAGGGCTATGTTTGTGACATTGTGATGTTACTATGTTTGCTAGATTGTGATGCTACTATGCTCGTCAAATTGCAACATTACTGTGTTCCTCATGTTGCAACATTTGGTTTTTCTCATGAAATGTAAATGTCGAGTTATTTGTTTCACATCACAGTGTTGCTTTATGTTTGACATGTTTTGAAAAGGATGTTTTGTTCAAGATTTTTGAAACAATATTACAAGGTCTTTCCTTTCTCACAAAGATAGGAACTTTGAACTAATGTGATGTATTACATAGAATGAAAATTAGAATCATACTTGTTCTAATGACATTAATAGAAAATCATCTTTAAATTTACAAATGATGATTTTTACTTGTTCTAAAAACATTGATAGAAAATAAACTTGACTATGGTTTTCAAATGCTTGAGTATGATTTTCCATGGTTGACTAAGGTTAACCATGGTTGAGCTTGATGTGGACCAAAGTTTAGTATTGTTCTAATATGGCACTAACACTAATCATAATAACCCTAATAACCCTAACCATAATAACCATAGCCCTAAGTGCATTGACCTTAATATATTGTTAATACATTATTGTTGACATGGTTAATTATTAATATTAATCAATAATTATTCTATATAGGGTATGTATGTATAATATACATACATACCCTTAAGGTACCCATTTTATAATATAGTTAATAAGTATATTTTTTTTTTAAGTAAGTAATTATATATATAAGGGCCTTCAAAAAACCAGACCATAGTTACAAAAATCAATAACATCCGGATTGAAGTTACTGAATTGCCCTAAAAGGGAGAAACCAGTTTAGCCAACCGGGTAAGTCTAGCAACTGAGTTCTTACCAGTCTTAAAAAAAAAAGCTGAGCTGGCTAAAATGCAACTAGAGGGGAAACTATTAAAAAAAGAACAGATCCCTTGAGGGGTTAGACACCTGGCAAGTAATCTGGCAAGTAACCTGGTAGGTAACCTAGCCATGGCTCCTCTTCAACAGGTGTCCCTTGGTTTGCCAAATGCATGTCGTCATCCACGGTGCACTCGTCCCTATTGGCAGTTGTCCTGGAATCTTCCAAAGGAGTGTGCACATGTTGACCGGTGGCTGTGACCGCTTCCATGTCCTCCTACTGGACCTGCTCCGCAACGACCTCTGCTGCACTCTGTGTCCTGACATTTCGGTCGTCGCCTGCTGAGGAGGGCGCTCCTTCTGAAGCCGCGCCTGCTGGGTAGGAGGGAGAGGCATCTTGGAGGGTAGAAAGAAGCTGGAGGAGGGTCGACATCCTCCCTTCCATAATCTGTATCCTAAAATGGAGGTCCTCCATTCCCTGACGGAGTTCGAAGACCAAGTCATAGAGGATGGTGAAATTCTCTTTCAGCTGCAAATCCAGCTTGGAATCAGAAGATGTCGATGCCTTGTTTCGGTTGGCTTGAACATGAGATGGCATCCCCATGGGTGACTTTGAAGAGACAGCAACCAACGCGAGGGGAGGAATGAAGTTTCTGGAGGTTGAAGGAGCGGCAAGGTGGCACGGGGAAGAGCCCAACAAGGTTTCAGTTAAGGCTAAGCACTCAAAGCGGGAGACAGGTGCGGTGGAGGAATTTAGAGGTGCTAACTCAGGCAGCAAGAGCGGCGAGGAGAGTGTTGAGGGCGAACCAGGAGGAGAAGATGATGCACGAGGCCGAGGAGGATGCCAAGGAGAGCCCCTTCACATTCTTCCTTGTTGTCGCGGCATGGTTTGGCCGTGTAAGTGGAATTGGCGTTCTAGGCCAAAGGGGAGAGCCTGGAGAAGGCCAGGAGTCATGAACACCATGAGCATGCAAGCAAAACCAGGCCAGGGTAGTAAAGGAGTACTGGAGTGGGATCTTGGGAGAGAGAGAGAGTATCACAAGCAGATGGAGAAGCCATAGCACCACGCATAATGGAGGCCGAGTGAGCACAAGTTAATGCCACTGCCAATGATGTGAAAGCCAGTTAATGCAGGGTAGAGTCAGTGGTAGTTGGCATGAGCCGGTCACATGGCTCGCTGCCTTGCTAGCTCCTCCACTCTCCCTCTGTACGCCAGGTGGTCGGCACTATCACCCCATCCGGGGGTTTGTCCACTTCCTCAGCTTTGCGGATACATTGTTGAAGGATAGGGTGGTCTGGAGTAAGGGACGTCTTGCAAAGGATTTTCGGTCCATCCCAATTGACCCCCAGATTAGCCAGTTTATCCGCTACCTGATTCGCACTCCTTCTAATGTGAGCAGGTATAACCGCCTGATTGGGTTGTAGTAAATCTGTAATAGTCTTTAGCCTATGTGAGAGTCTCCAACTGGGTGATATTATTTCTGGGTCTGCTCCATTTAAAAGTTTGATGAGGAGGTTGATGATGATTTGAGAGTCACCCTCTACAATCAGCTAGGTGAAGTTGTGATCCATGGCAAGTTGCAGCCCCCGAGTAAGTCCCCAGAGTTCTGCCACATTGTTCATGGTATGACCAAGGGAGCCTGCATTAATAAGAATAGTGTGTCCATGGTGGTTGCATAAAATGAATCCATAACTCGCTGCTCCTGGATTGCCTTTAGAGGCCCCGTCAAAGTTGAGTTTGATGAAGTCAACCAGAGGGGTTGACCAAGAGGAGGGAATATTGGGGGGGGTGGGGACAGAGGGGATTAGAGGGTGAGGAGAGAGGAAGGGCAGCTAGTGCTTAAGGATCAGGAGTTCTGAGGGATTGTTGATCAGGTCTTTTTCATTCCAAAGTTGAAGGTTGAGAGTTTCTAGAATATCAAGGCGGTAGCGATTCCAGCAGTGTTGCCACGGGAGGGAAGCATTCCTGAAAATCCTTCTATTTCTTTCCTTCCATACCTGCCAGAGGAGGAATCCAGGAAGTAATTTCCAAATACGATTTAAGAGGGGAGATTGAAACACTTGGTCCCTCCAGTTAGTGATGGTGTCGACGATGTTGTCTCATTCGAGATCCGAGGTGCCCATAATGAGCCCACTTTGGTCCCAAATTTGAGCAGTATACAGACAAGTATTGAGAAGGTGATTCATGATTTCATCTGCCTCTCTACAAAGTATACATATAGAAGGCCCCACAAAGCCTCTTTTTGAGAGGTTATCCCAGGTTAGAATGCTTGAGTGGATCATGAGCCAGAGGAAGAGGGTGATTTTGGGCCAATGTCTGAGCTTCCAGATTTTGCACCAAACATCCTGTGTAGGTGCTAGGTTCGGTTGGATCTTGATGTGGTAGGATTCTCGTATGTTGTAGGTGCCCCTTGGTCGATATCCCCATTGAAGAATACCCTCTCTCGTGAGCTTGGGGATTTTTCTCTTGAGCATTTCATTCTGTTAGGGTCCTAGATCCACGTGCCCATCCAGGTTCATGCGTTCCCTATCAAGGTGTCAGTGCTGCCAGGTGTTATCTTGAGGATTATCATGCCAATAATCCGCTACTTTTCTCAGGCCCGCCTGTGTTGCTTGGGTGCTGATGCGCTCAACCCAGTCCTCGTTGTCCAGAATTGGCCATTGTTGCCAGGAATCTTTCCAGAATAGGGTTGTTTTCCCATTTCTAATTTCCGAGAAAGCATGGTGGGTGACTAGCGATCTATTCTGCTTAGCCGCTACCCAAATTAAAGACCCTGGTGTGTCTCCATTCCAGCGTATGAGATTTTTTTCCACCACCTCTGGTACATATTTCTTCCTCCATAACCGTGCCCAGAGGTCCTTGGGATTCTTAAGCCACCGCCACCATATTTTGGCACTGAGGACTTTATTCATGATGGTGGGATCTCATAAGACAAGGCCTCCTTGCGCTTTGGGATGAAAAAGTTTGTCCTAGCTAACAAGCGCTATTTTCTTCCCTGTGTTGAGGCCTTGCCATAGGAAATTCCTTTGTAATCTTTTAATGGTTGTGAGTACAAACTTTGGAGCAGCCAGCGTCGAGAAGATGTAGGTGGGAAGGGCCTGGAGAACTGCTTGGAGGAGTATGAGACAACTTGGAAGGTTTATAACTCTGAGGGTCCAGGAAGAGAGCTTCTTGGTAAAAGAAGAGAGGAGATGCTCCCAGGAGGATTTTCGGAGGGCATTGTCAATAAAAGGGATGCCAAGGTATTTGGACAGAAGGGAGCTTCTATGGAAACCTAAGAGATCAGAGATATGGCACTGAATTGGGGGAGGCGTATTAAAGAAAAAGATTTGGGACTTGTCTTTGTTGCAGTCTAGGCCTAAGGCCTTAGAGAAGGTCTGGAGGATCTGGAGGATGGGATTTGCTTCCTGCACAGTTGGGGTACCCATCAGGAGCGTGTCATCCACGAATTGGCTATACGAAATAGGGGGGGAGATGCCATGCAAAGGTAGGCCTACCAATGTGTTGCTTGCAACAGCTACGTGAATACATCGACTGAGACCTTTGACCATTATAATGAAGAGGAACGGGGAAAGAGGGTCTCCCTGTCTAATTCCTCTAGAGGGGGTGAAGGGGTGAGAGGGAACACCATTGATAAGGATGGAGAAAAAAGCTGAGGAGGTTAAGTTCAAGATCCAAGTCACCCAGAGTTTGTCAAAGCCAAAGGCGAGGAGAATTTCCCTCATGTAGTCCCAACTTATCTTATCAAAGGCTTTAGAAAGATCTAATTTGAGGAGCATACCTGGAATTCTAGTTTTTTGCAAAGAGTGGATCACCTCATGAGCTAGGATAATGTTGTCCAGGATTTGTCTGCCCTCGAGATAGCCTGATTGTTCAGGAGAGATGATAGTTGGCAGAATGGGTTTGAGCCTTCAGGCGATCACCTTTGTAAGAAGTTTATAGATGACGTTGTGGAGGGCTATCGGTCTGAACTGCTTGGGATGGTGAGCCTGCCCCTCTTTGGGGATAAGAGTGAGGAAAGTAGCATTGGGAGCTTGAAGGACTTGTCCTGTGGAGCGGGAGTCTTCAATAATTTCCCAGACCTCTACCCTGATCATCGGCCAACAATGATGGAAGAAATCATTGGTGAAGCCGTCAGGGGCGGGTGCCTTGCATCTTGGGGTGTCCTGCAGTGCTTGATCCACCTCCTCGATTGTAATAGGCTAGAGCAGAGATGAGTTTTTCTCCCTGGTGACAAGGGAGGGTACATGATGTGTTACCTTAGCTATGGCCTCCGATCTGTCCAGAGAAGGTTCCGTGAGGAGATCTTTGTAATAGCCTATCAGTGTTGCTTCTAGGTCTTCATGGGAAAAAATTGGCTCATCATTGGTGGAGATTAGGTGTGTGATTCTATTGGTATGACAGTGTTGGATGACAGATCTATGGAAGAATTTGGTGTTGTGATCCCCCTCCTTGATATCCTTGGATGCACAATTTCTGTTTCCATAGAATCTCTTCTTGTCCTTTTCTGGCCTCCATTTGTTGATTTACTGTTTCTTCCTGGAACTTAAGCTCGTCCGTTAACCCTTGCAGTCAGATCTGATTTTGAATCACCTTCATCTACTCTGACAGCTTCTTTTGGGAGTCAAAGATGTTGCCGAAGGTTTTCTTGTTCCAGATTTTGATAATTTGTTTAAGGTTTTTTAACTTTTGTTGAAATCTGAACATCTTGGAGCCATGGGGGACCTCTGCCTGCCTCCACCAATCCTGGATCTTTGCTTGGAATTTTGGATGGTTGAGCCATAACTGTTTAAACTGGAATGGTTTTTTCCCTGGTGATGCCTGCACATCCATCCATAACTGAATGGGCTAGTGATCTGAGCCATGGATATTCATAATACTTGCTTCCAGAGTTATTCCCTCCAGCATAAGGGAATCAGAGATGAGGAAGCGATCAAGTTTGCAGGCAACTTGGTGTGATCCAGTTCTTCTATTTTTCCAGGTAAAAGTGCCATTAATAACTTCTAGGTCGATGAGATTGAGTTTATCTATGAGGTTGTTGAAGTCATTGGAGTCCTGATCTAGGCGTCTTGATCCCCCTTTTTTTTCCTCCAGACTTCGAATGAGGTTGTAATCTCCCCCAATAGTCGAGCGATTTTATCTGGTCAGGGTGGATAGGTATTCCAAGTTCCCAAGGAAGGCTTGCTTTTCCGTTGGGTTGGTCGGGCCGTAGACATTGGTCAGGTGTCCGAGCTTGTTGGAGCCTATAAGCCTGTAATCTGTTGTAATAGACCATTTGGTAGTAATAAAATTCTCTAGCAGCACTGAGTTGGGGTTCCATATGATAGCCAATCCTCCAACTGTGCCTGTTGCTACGGTTGACATTGCTTCCCCTTGCTTCCAACAATAGGGGAGTAGCCTATCAATGTCTTCGATTGAGCATTTTGTTTCCTGTAATAATACTATGTCTGGTTTCTCCGCAAAGATCAGATCCAGTAGCAGTTTTTGCTTGCTACGTCCATTGAGGCCTCTAATATTCCAAGAGATAATCTTCATGATGATGGGGGGGTGGGGAGGGGAGGAAAGTTGTCTGAGATGAGGTGTATTTTCCCTGAATTTACCATAAAATGGCTTATTTCCTATATGAGCTTATTGGTAGACTTCCTTCCTAGTTTCTTTTCATCTTTCTGAGTTTTACTCTGGTTCTTCGATTGACTAATCTGTATCCCCAAACCCTTGCTAGAGCGAGCTGTGGAGCCAGCGGAGGAATTGAGAAAGACCTTATGCACCTTCCGTAATTGGTCCTAGGGTATAGTGTACAGTTTCTAATGCCGATAGGCATGTTTGAGGTGTTCCAGGTCCACCCCTGCTAATTCTTGCTCTTCTAGTTCCATATCAACATCACCGTCCTCTGTCTCCAGGAGATCTTGCTGCTCCCCTGCCGTGTTTAGGGGGGGATGATCAACTTCCTTCCCCTGTGGTGGGCGTTCTTCCCCTTGGCCCCCAGATTGGGAAGGATTATCTGTGTAGAGTTCATTGGGATTTACGAGGGTTGAGAGGGTCTCTGGTTGATCTTGTAATATTGCAAATTTATTACTAGTGGAGGGATCTTTACTTACTTGGCCTTGCTGCTTTCATCCTACTTGTCTTCTTTTCCCCACTGGTTGAGTGAAGCCATCCTTGTCTTTCCCGCCTTCTGGGTTCCCTTCTTTGTGAGCCGCATTTAGGGGGCATTCTCTGAACAGATGGCCATGTTCATGGAATTTCCTGCACATGAAAGGAATGTGTTTGTAGTCGATGGTCTAGGTCCAATCCTCGTCTTGGTATTCAATAATTATGGTTCCCGACAGCGGTTTAGCTATATTCAGGTATACGCAGATGCACGCATAAGAGGTGTATGGCCTCTGTTTGGTAGCTTCTGAAGACTTAACATATATTCCAATGGTATTGCCTATACTAGCCAAGACCTCTTCCAGCCAGAATTCCTGGGGGAGAGAGTACAGTCTGATCCACACTGGTGTGTGGGCAAAATCTTCCTTTTCAGGGCTAAACTTCTCAGTCCAAAATCTTAAGAAGAGTCTTGCTGAGTTATAGAAGTAAGGCCCTCCATCAAAGATGCGATTGCGGTCCTCGAGGTTGTGCAATATGATTGTGAAGAAGCCCTTGGAGCCCAGTTGTAATTCATAGTGTCCTTTTGGCTTCCACTAGTATTGTATCCATTTGATTAGATCCCGCTCTCATGGCCATAGCCCTAGGAATTTCCCTACTAGGGCATGGTCTCTCATATATTGCTTTTGCTCTTCTATGCGCGGTGAATTAACAATGTACTTTGGGGCTTGTGGCCCAAGGAGTCAGCGTTGTAGCAAATCTGGCAGAGGCTCAAAGGTCGGCCATTTGAACCTGGAGGAGGCTCAAAGGTCGACCATTTGAACCCTTCTCCAGTACTTCCGTTCGTAGTGGCCTGGCTGTAGGAGGCGCCATTCGACCCTCCTTCCTTCTGAGTCATGAGCCCCAACGGGGCTGGAAATGTAATAGTACGGCTGAAACGCTGAAAACCTAGTCCGGGTTGCAGAGCGCGCGTCTCATTTTTTCCCTCAAATTAATTAGTAGTTAATAAGTATATTAATAATAACTAATACCCCTATATTAATTATGACCATTGTTAATAGCGATTAATAATATTATTAATAATTATTAATATAATAAATTGTCCATGTTACATTAACATTTAATATTAATAATATAATTTATAATGAGTTCTTAATACAATAATGTATTGTTAGTAACCCTAATACAAATTATAATAGAAATAACTCTACCATATTCTTATTGTTGATTGGTGAGACAAATGAATGGCTCACATTACATTAACCCCTTCACATTACATTAACCCCTAATGTGGGCCCATAGTATATGGGCTTCCACTCTCATAAAGAAAGAAAAAGAAAACAAAATGAGAAAAAAACTTATAACCAAAAAATCATCTACCTCATAAGTGGCAATTTAGTGGAAAATATTATCACTTGTCTTAATACAAACTTTTATGCACTCACCACCACATACATTTCTACAATTAATTTTTGAATTCAATTTTTATTCAAAATTAAAGGATTAATAGTAGCACACACTTAATTTTAGAATTCAATTTTTATTCAAAATTAAAGGATTAATAGTAGCACACACTTAATTTTAGAATTCAATTTTTATTCAAAATTAAAGGATTAATGCTAGAATTTGTTTTTCTTAAAAGTGACTACTTTCATATCTTCTTTATAACTTGTCCAAATATATTTAAAAACTTGAAAACTATTTTATTAAAAATATTTCTCACCACCACATACACTTTTACAATTAATTTTAGATTTCATTTTTTATTAAAATAAAAGGATTAATGTTAGAATTTATTCTTTCACATCTCTTTATAAATAGTGAAAATATATTAAAACCATCAAAACTATTTTATTATAAATTTTTATTTTTTATTTTTAATAATACTGAAATTGGAGAACTCCATTTTTTATTTATTAGATTGGAATTATAACATTTAATTTTATAGCAAACTTTTTCTAATTATTAACAATATTATTTTTACTAATAATATGAAAATTTAGATTTTCCAATCTTTCTAAAATTCTAATAATTTTTTTTATAATTGTATTATCATTATATTTCTTCCTTCCCATGAAATTGCAGGTTATGTACGAGCTTTCACCATCTAATAATTATTAATTCTCATGGAAATATAGTTGGTATTGATGAAACGAGGACAGTTGATCTATGTGGGACCTCTTGGTCCCCTGTCCCGAGCTCTTGTGGAATATTTGGAGGCCATGGAAGATGTTGCAAAAATCATACTTGGATACAACCCTGCTACATGGATGTTGGAAGTAACATCAATCAATTCCGTAATTCGTCTTGGAGTAGATTTTGCAGAAATCTATCAAAATTCATCCCTCTACCAGTAAGTCATTATTTGTTTTATATATATGTGTGTGGGGTGGTCTTTTTTTAATTATTCAAGATCATGGAAAGATAAACGATATTGATTTCTGTGCATACGTAATGAAGCTCTAATTCAAGAAATTAACAATCCTCTCCCTGGCTCCAAGGATTTAAGCTTTAAAAGAAATTCAAAGAACCCTTTACAGTTCAAACCTTGGCTTGTTTATGGAAGCATCATTGGTCTTATTGGCTAAATCCTCAGTACAACAACGTTCGATTCTCTTCACCCTTAAATATAATACAATATTTTTTTTAAATAATAATATAGTACAATGAAATTGAAGTTTTCCAAATATAATACAAACATTTACAATGAATTATTTAATATATTTTTTGAATATACCATCTTAGTAAATTATTTAACATTCTAACTGTAAATTGCATTGTATTTTCATCATTACCCTAACCCTAATAATCATTAATCATTGCTAATGCAATGAATTTTCATCATTTCCCTAACCCTAATAATCATAAATTATTTTTGTTGTTTCCAAAGTCACCCTACGCAGACTTCAATTTCCGGCCAATTTGAATTTTCTTGGTTGCTTTCAGGCCTATGTCTTCAATTTTTTGTGTTTGACATTCTGCAAACTTTGGCATTACACATTATAGGTTAATTTAGAATGCTTTTCCGGCTGACTTTGGTGAAAGAATGGTTGGTCGAGCCGATCCTGTTCGAGTCTGTGTTTGGTGGGTCGTGACTGATCTTGTTCGGGTGTGCTCGCTTTAAAAATGGATTCATTTGCTTTCAATTTAATCTATTATAGGGACTGTTGA